>CAUYLG010071776.1:0-111876 GCA_963573385.1 Cacajao melanocephalus | reverse complement strand
GCCCTGGGTGGAGAAATTAAAAACAACAACAACAATTGGTGGCCGTGAGCCAAGATCACACCACTGCACTCCAGCCTGGGCAACAGAGTGAGACTCCATCTCAAACAAAAAGGAATAGGCATAGGGATCTGGTCTGGCAGCGCAGACTCAGCTGCAGGGCAGGAGGGGGACACAGGGAACCGGTGGCTACTGTTGGAACCTGCCCTCATCCTAGTGGCACTTGTGGGAAGTACAGGAGCTGCTTCTCTAATACATGAGGGCTGGAGAACCCTTATCAGAGGCCCAGAGAGGAGGGGTCTTTCTGTCAAGCTATATCAGCACTGTGAGTTCTGTGTGTGGAGGTGGCAGTGCTACAAGCTGAATTGTGATGGTGGGACCTCAGAGAGGCAGAGGGGGTGGCTGCATCAGACGACGTGTCTCTGGTTCAGCTCGCAGCAGTGCTGGCACCGAGAGCCCCAGCCATGGCCCAAATGTGGAGTGATTGGATCCCACTCCTCAGGACTGGAGTTTCTGTGTCAGCAGGTGGAAGACACTGAGGGTTAACTGCTAGTGAGATGTTTTCTGTATCCACGGTTGGCAAGACCTAGGAACACGGAGTTATGCCCAAATGAGGGTGGAGCCAGTGAAAGGAGAGCAACGAGCTGGGTGGAGAACTTGAAATCTTGTCTTGCATGGGGGAAGGATGTAGCATCTGGGGAGGCAGAGCTTGGGAAGGGGAAGCAAATATGGGCGTGAGTGAGGATGGGGAAGGGTCTGGTAGAGGTGGGGGTGGGGAGAGCCATGACTCTGTTCTGCAGGGCTGTCACGGGACAGGCATAGTCCACAGCCTCTGGGGGAAGGAATCAGGACCCATGGGAGGAGGATATGAGGAGGCAGGTTCTCCCTCCACCCAAGGAAGAACTTTCTAGGCCGGATGTGGTGGCTTATACTTGAAATCTCAGCACTTTGGGACGCTGAGGAGGGAGGATCACTTGAAGCTAGGAGTTCAAGACCAGCGTGGGCAACAGAGCAGGACCCCCATCTCTACAAAAAATACAAAAATCAGCTGGGCATGGTGGCACATGCCTGTAGTCATAGCTATTCAGGAGGCTGAGAAAGAAGGATTACTTAGACTCAAGGAGTTTGAGGCTGTGGTGAGCTATGATTGCACTGCTATACTCCAGCCTGGACAACAGAGCAAGACCCCATCTCAAAAAAAAAAAAAAAAAAAAGAACCTCCTAATGGCCAGAGCCCTTCAGGAAACAGTGAGCCCCTGGCCCCATAGGACAGCAGATGGAGGTGGGATGCCTAAATGGTGGGATTGCTGAAGAACAATGGACCCCAGGCTCCAAATCTCATGAACTAGTAATAAATAAATACATACATACATAAGAATAAAGTTGGCCGGATGTGGTGGCTCACGCCTATAATCCCAGCACTTTGGGAGGCTGAGATGGGCAGATAACCTGAGGTTGGGAGTTTCAGACCAGCCTGACCAACATGGAGAAATGCCATCTCTACTAAAAATATAAAAATTAGCCAGGCATGGTGGCGCATGCCTGTAATCCCAGCTACTTGGGAGGCTGAGGCAGGAAAATTGCTTGAACATAGGAGGCGGAGGTTGGGGTGAGCCAAGATGGTGCCATTGTGCTCCAGCCTGGGCAATAAGAGTCAAACTCCATCTCAAAATAGTAATAAGAATAACAAAGAATAAAGTTATTCTAGGTACCAACACAAGTTTAACCCCAAACAAAAAAGGAAGAACAGGCTCATAGCCCTTCCCAAGAGAGATTTTACATACCAAGAAAAAAAAGCCAACAAAGAATGTATCACAATTTCACAATTTATGCACCCAGTTCCTTTTCACACAAGCCGCAGCTATACAGTGGTGAAAATGAAGGAACCGAAACCAGAAACAGCCCCAGAGATGAACCTTAGAAACATAATTCCAAGGGGAAAGGACAAGCATACAACATGATACCATGTGCGTAAATGCTTCAGAATCAAGAAAAACCAAGTAATGTATCGTTCAGGGGTGGCTTTATCTGTGGCATGACTATTTTAGAAAAGAAAGAGAATCAGAAATACATCCTGCAGCGAACAGGGCCCACGATGCTCTGAAACTCAGCCAGACCCAGGTCAATAGCCCTGAGCTCTAGGGTCTTGTCTGACTCTGCCACCAACTGGAGTAAGCTTGGACGAGTCACTTGTCCTCTCTTTGGGCCTCAGTTTTCCCAGCTGTACAATGAAGGTGGCTCCCGCCTATAATCCCAGCACTTTGGGAGGACTTCTTGAGGCCAGGAATTCGAGACCGGCCTGGGTAACATAGCAAGAGCTCATCTCTATTTATTTGTTTACTCATTTATTTGGGACAAGGTCTCACTTGGTGGCTCACTGCAGCCTCAACCTCCCAGGCTCAGGTGATTCTCACACCTCAACCTCCCAAGTGGCCAGGACTACAGGCACCCGCCACCACACCCAACTATTTGTTTGTATTTTTAGTAGAAACAGGGTTTTGCCCCTCCTGAGTTCAAGCAATCCACCCACTTAGCCTCCTAAAGTGCTGGGATTACAGGTATGAGCCACCACATCCAGCCGCCTCATCTCTATTAAAAAAAAAAAAAAAAAAAAAGGGACCAGGCACAGTGGCTCATGCCTGTAATACCAGCACTTCGGGAGGCCGAGAAGGGGCAATCGAGACCATCCTGGCTAACACGGTGAAACCCTGTCTCTACTAAAAATACAAAAAAATTAGGCAAGAGTAGTGGCACACACCTGTAGTCCCAGCTATTGGGAGGCTGAGGCAGGAGAATCACTTGAATCTGGGAGGTAGAGGTTGCAGTGAGCCAAAATCACACCACTGCACTCCAACCTGGATGACAGAGCAAGATTCTGACTAAAAAAAAAAAAGAGTGGGTTGGGCGAGGTGGCTTGCACCTGTAATCCCAGCATTTTGGGAGGCTGAGGCAGGCAGATCACAAGGTCAGGAGTTCGAGACCAGCCTGACCAACATAGTGAAACTCCTATCTCTAATAAAAATACAAAAATTAGCTGGGTGTGGTGGTACGCACCTGTAGTCCCAGCTACTCCAGAAGCTAAGGGAGAAGAATGGCTTGAACCTGGGAGGCAGAGGTTGCAGTGAGCCAAAATCACACCACTGCACTCCAGCCTGGGCAACAGAGCAAGACTCTGTCTCAAAAAAAAAAAAAATTAGCCAGGCACAGTGGAGGGCGCCTGTAATCCCAGCTACTCTGGAGGCTAAGGCAGGAGAATCACTTGAACTTGGGAGAAGGAGGTTGAAGTAAGCCAAGATTGCACCACAGCACTCTAGCCTGAGTGACAGAGCAAGACTCCATCTCAAAAAAAAATAATAAAAAAATAAAAAGAGTGGGCCCTGATCCCCAGATGCCAGTGGCCTTGACAGGTACCAGCAGAGAAGCATCTCAGAGGAGAAGCTGCCATTCAGCGATGCACCAGACCCCAGGGAGCCACCTCTTCCTCACTCTGGGTCTTCCCTGTTTCCTTCAGGATGGCTGGTCCCAGTAAGCTAAGCCACTTTCCTCTTTACCACGCCAGACTCAGCTCCATCCCAAAGGAATAGTTGAGGAGCAGCCATTAGAGGTGGCTGCAGTAGGAGGCCTCCAAGGTGGCCTCAGCCATCCCCACCTCTAGTATCCATGCCTTCCTGTAATCCCCTCCTCCGAGTGTCAGCTAGACTTAGTGACTCTCTTCTAATGAGTAGAAGGTGGAAAAAGTGATGGGCCTAGCTTGTGAGATCAGATTTTAAAGACTGTGGCTTGCCCGGGAGTGATGGTTCTCACCTGTAATCCTAGCACTTTGGGAGGCTGAGGCATGTGGATCATAAGGTCAGGAGTTCAAGACCAGCCTGACCAACATGGTAAAACTCCATCTCTACCAAAAATGTAAAGATTAGCCGGGCATGATGGCAGGAGCCTGTAATCCCAGCTACTCAGGAGGGTGAGGCAGGAGAATTGTCTGAACCCGGGAGGTGGAGGTTGCAGTGAGCTGAGATCATGCCACTGAACTCCAGCCTGGGCAACAGAGCAAGAATAAAATAAAAAATTAAAATAAAAAAAAAAAGACTGTGACTTGCATCTCTCTCACTTTCTCATTTGCTTTGTCTGAGAGAAGCTGGTGGCCATGTTCTGAGCTGCTCCACAGAGAGGCCCACGTGGTAAGGAACCAAGGCCTCTGGCCACCAACCCATGAGGAACTAAGCCCCTTGGTCGGTAAGTGCGTGAGAAACTGAATCCTACCAATAGCCAGATGAGTGAGCTTGGAAATGGATCATCCCCAGGGGAGGCTGTAGCTCTAGACAACACCTCCATGCTACCCTCCTGAGAGACCTGGGCCAGAGGCACCCCGCTAAGCTGAACCTGGGTTTCTGGCCCCCAGAAACTATAAAATAATGAACATCTGTTGTTTTAAGCCCTGAAGTTTTGGGGTAATTTGTTGCATAGCAATAGATAACTAAGCCAGCGGCCCTTCCCTTTCTTCACCAACTCTGATGGCCCCCAAGCATGGGCCTTCCCTCCTCCTGGGCTCCTCTGTTTCCTGCTCTGCTTGTGGTTCTTTTTTTTTTTTTTTTGAGTTGGAGTCTCTGTTGCCCAGGCTGGAGTGCAGTGGTACGATCTCAGCTCACTGCAAACTCTGCCACCTGAGTTCAGCAATTCTCCTGCCTCAGTCTCTCGAGCAGCTGAGATTACAGATGCCTGCCACCACAGCTGGCTAATTTTTTGTAATTTTAGTAGAGACGGGGTTTCACCATCTTGGGCAGGCTGGTCTTGAACTCCTGACCTTCTGATCCACCTGCCTTGGCCTCCCAAAGTGCTGGGATTATAGGCTTGAGCCCCCATGCCTGGCTTCTTGTGGTCCTTAGCCCCAGTCCCTCTGTATTCTAGGCTCTTCTGGGGCAGGGGCAGAACCCATCTATCCACAGGGTCTCTGCGACCTTCTCTCTGTGCCATCCTCTGACTCTAGGGCACCCACTTGGAAGGCGGGTGATCGCCCAGCCTGAACTGGGCCTGGTGGGTAGTAATTCTGGAAACTTCTGCAGCATTGCTGTGTAGCTCTGGGTGGCCATTTGACCTTCCTCCTGCTCCCTTTCTCTGGGTGGCAAGATTGCCAGGAGTCTAGTGATGGTTGCTACAAACAGAAAGCAGATGGATTCTACACATTCTCCTCCCTGGAAAGGGGCTTCTGGTTCATTGGTCTCCTGGGCCAGCTGCATCCAATGTTGTCATGGAAAACAAAGATTGTCAAGGGAACCCAGAAAAGCAACTGAGTCATGGGAGATGGTGAGATGGCAGGCCCCACCCTCCCTTCTATGGCCCGCTCATGACCTCAAAGCCAAGGCTTTGAGATGAGACCTCATCTCCTCAGAAATGCTCCTCTGAGACCCACCTCACTGAATTTCCCTACCATCCCCTCCACAACGCCTAGCTCAGGGTTTCCCAGAGTGAATGCTCAGAAAGAAAGGACCTTTGGAAAGATGGAGAGAAGATATTGGGAGCAAAGGACCCTGCATTTAGAGTCAAGCCTGGATTCAAATCCCAGCTCCATTAGTCTCTGCTACAAGATGTTGGTCAAGTCAGCTAATCTCTTTGGGCCTCAGTTTTCTCATCTGTAGAATGGGGTGAATTCTCTTTGCTTTCGGGTACTTTAAAAAATTGTTTTAGGGTCAGATGTGGTGGCTTACACCTGTAATCCTAGTGGATGGTTTGAGCCCAGGAATTCAAGACCAGCCTAGGCAACATGGTGAAACCCCGTCTCTACAAAAAAAAAAATGCTGGGCGCTGTGGCTCATGCCTGTAATCCTAACACTATGGGAGGCTGACACAGTGGATCACCTGAGGTCAGGAGTTCAAGACCAGCCTGGCCAACATGGTGAAGACCCCTCTCTACTAAATATATAAAAATTAGCCAGACATATGGAGGCAGGCACCTATAATCCCAGCTACTTAGGAGGCTGAGACAGATGAATCGCTTAAACCCGGGAAGCAGAGGTTGCAGCGAATGGAGATCATGCCACTTCACTCCAGCCTGGGCGACAGAGGGAAACTCCGAAAAATTAGCCAGGCATGGTGGTGGCACACACCTGCAGTCCCAGCTACTCCAAAGGCTGAGGCAAAAGGATTACTTGAGCCTGGGAGGCAGAGGTTGCAATGAACTGAGATGACTCCACTGGCACTCCAGCCTGGGTGACAGAGCAAGACCCTGTCTCAAAAAGGAAAAAAAAATTGTTTCATTGTGGTCAAATATGTATAACATAGTATACTGTTTTAACTTTGTAAGTGCACATTTCAGTAGCATTAAGTACATGCACATTGTTGCGCAGCCACTGGCTTCTGTCCATCTCCAGAATATTTCTATCTTCCCAAACCGAAACTGTGTAACTGTCAAACATCAACTTCCCATTTCCCTTCTCCCCACCCCCCAGCAACCACTCTGCTACTTTCTGTCTCCGCATTTGCCTCTTCTAGATATGTCATGTAAGTGGAATCACATTTTTTTTGAGACAGAATCTCGCTCTGTCACCAGGCTGGAGTGCAGTGGCGCGATCGCAGCTCACTGCAACCTCCGCTTCCCAGGTTCAAGAAGTTATCATGCCTCATGAGTATCAACCTCCAGAGTATCTGGGTGTACAGGCACCTGCCACCACACCCAGGTAATTTCTTGTATTTTCAGTAGAGACAGGGTTTCACCATATTGGTAAGGCTGATCTCGAACTTGTGACCTCAGGTGATCCACCCTCCTCGGTCTCCCAAAGTGCTGGGATTACAGGCGTGAGCCACCGTGCCTGGCCTGGCTTCTTTCATTTAACTGCTTTAAGGTGTTTTGAGGAATAATTGAAAATGTGTGTGTGACAACTCGGGCTGGGGGCCAGCATGTAGTAAGTGCTTAGAGATGTTTGTGGATGAGTAGCTGACAGGACAGTCCCAACTGTCTCCTCTGTCCCCAGGTTCAGTGGCCGAAGGGAGAGCGCTGAAAGTGGAAGGAATCTGTTTTACATGTGGGAGAATCCAAGCCACACCCTAGGAAGGGAAGTGGCTGCCTGGGTCACAGAGCTGCCCAGTCATAAGGTACTACACATCATCCTGTCCCCAGGCAGGTCCATGTAGTTTATGACAAGTCAGGGAGGCCTCCTGTGCATTCAGTGCAGTGCCATGGCCTGGTATCCTGCCATGAAGACGTCATTTTTCTGGGTCTTAATGGTTCTCTTATGTGTTTTTGTTTATTTTTGTTTTGAGACAGAGTCTTGCCCTGTTGCCCAGGACAGAGTGCAATGGCACCATCTCAGCTCACTGCAACATCTGCCTCCTGGGCTTAAGTGATCCTCCTGCCTCAGCATCCTGGGTAGCTGGGACCACAGGTGCATGCAACTATATTCAGTTAATTTTTAAATTTTTTATAGAGATGAGGGTCTCACAATGTTGTCCAGGCAGGTCTCAAATTCCTGGGCTCAAGCGATCCTCCCTGTTCCCCCTGCTTCAGCCTCCAAAAGTGCTGGGATTACAGGTGTGAGCCCTCGTGCCCAGTCTTCTTAACCTACAGTTCTGAGGTAAGAGGCCTGGCACAGGTCTTGCTGGGCTAAAATCAAGATGTTAGCAGGGGTGTGTTTTCTTTTGGAAGCTCTGGGGAAGAATCTATTTCCTCGTTTCTTCCAGCTTCTGGAGGCCAATGCATCCCTTGGCTGAGGGTCTCCTTCTATCTTCAAAGCCAGAAATGAGGGCTGCATCCTGACATCGCATGGCTCCAACCATTGCTTCTGTCTCCAACTCTAACTCTTCTCATGCTTCCGTCTTCCACTTTCAAAGACTCTTGTCTTGGGCTCACCCGTTGTCTTATCCATCTGGGCTGCTATCACAACAAAGTATCATAGACCGGGTGGCTTATCAACAACAGACATTTATTTCTCCAGTTCCGGAGGCTGGACCTCTGAGATCACAGTGCCTGTACTGTTGGGTGCCGGCCAGGTCTCTCTTCTGGGTTACAGACTTCCAACTTCTCATTGCATCCTCACATGATGGAAAGAGAGTTAGAGGCCTCTTTGGGGGTCCCATTTATTTATTTATTTATTTACTTAATTTTTTTTGAGATCTAGTCTCACTCTCGTGCCAGGCTGGAGTGCAGTGGCGTGAACTCTGCTCACTGCAACCTCCGACTCCCTGATTCAAGTGATTCTCCTGCCTCAGCTTCCTAAGTAGCTGGAATTACAGGTGCCTATCACCATGCCCAGCTAATTTTTGTATTTTTAGTAAGAGACGGGGTTTCACCATGTTGGCTAGGATGGTATCGAACTCCCGACCTCAGGTGATCCTCCTGCTTCGGCCTCCCAAAGTGTTGGGATTACAGGCGTGAGCCACCGCACCCAGCCTATTTATTTATTTTTTAATTTTAAAATTAATCTTTTTCTCTCTTGTTTCATCTTTTTTTTTGTTTTGTTTTCCTTTTCATGGAGAATGGGGTCTCTCTGTGTTGCTCAGGCAGGTCTTAAACTCCTGGACTCAAGCGATCCTCCCACCTCTGCTTCCCTAAAGTGCTGGAATTACAGGTGTGAGCCACCAAACCACCCTGGGGTCCTTTTTTTCTTTTTGAGATAGAGTCTCGCTCTGTTGCCCAGGCTGGAGTGCAGTGGCATGATCTCAGTTTACTGCAACCTCCACCTCCCGAGTTCAAGCAATTCTTGTGCTTCAGCCTCCTGAGTAGCTGGGATTACAGGCCCCTACCGCCATGCCTGGCTCATTTTTGTATTATTAGTAGAGGTGGGGTTTCACCATGTTGGCCTGGTGGTCTCGAACTCCTGGCTTCAAATGATTCCCCCACCCCCACCCCGCCACCTCCCAAAGTGCTGTGATTACAGACATGAGCCATGTGCCTGACCCTGGGGTCCCTTTTCTAAGGGTACTAATCCCATTCACAATAGCTCCACCCTTATGACCTAACTACCTTCCAAAGGCCTCACCTCCTAATACTATCACATTAGGGCTTAGAGTTTCATCATATGAATTTTAGAGGAACACAAACTTTCAGTTCATTATATCCAGATAACTCATAATTTATTTATTTATTTTTATTTTTATTTTTTTGAGTCAGAGCCTTGCTCTGTCATCCAGGCTGGAGTGCAGTACAGACGGGGTTTCACCGTGTTGGCCAGGCTGGTCCCGAACTCTTAACCTCAAGTGATCTACCCACCTCAGCCTCCCAAAATGCTGGGATGACAGGCCTGAGCCACCGTGCTCGGCCTATGTTTTTGTTTCGTTTTGTTTTGTTTTTGTTTTTGTTTTTGGAGACAGGGTCTCACTCTGTTGCCCAGGTTGGAGTACAGTGGCGCAATCTTGGCTTACTGCAACCTCCACCTCCCAGGTTCAAGCAGTTCTCCTGCCTCAGCCTCCCAAGTAGCTGGGATTACAGGCACTCGCCACCACACTCAGCTAATTTTTGTATTTTTGGTAAAGATGAGATTTCACCATGTTGATCAGGCTGGTCTCGAACTCCTAACCTTGTGATCCTCCCACCTCAGCCTCCCAAAGTGCTGGGATTACTGGCGTGAGCCACTGGGCCCATCCGGCCTATGTTTTTTTTAAGGTCATCTAATTAGCAACCTTAATTTCATCTACTACCTCAATCTCCCTTTGGCATGTAACATAACATATTCACAGGTTCTGAGCATTAAGACTTGGAGATGTTTGGGGAGCCATTATTCTTTCATATCTTGTTGCAATACAGATTCCTGGGCCATGCTGTGGACACAGGCTGAATCACTATCTGTAGCCCAAGAGTCTGCATTTTGCAGCCTTCTCTGGTGATACTGATGGTTAGGTTAGATCTGATTTGAGAACTACAATCCTAAACATCTCTTTGTGTGTGTGTGCATGTGGCTCATGTGCTTGTGGCTTGGTCTGAATGTGAATATCTCTGTCTCTGTGTGTGCCTCTGTGGTGTGTGTATAAAGTGTTTGAAGCAGACCTTACAGTCTGCTAAGTTATCACATCTTAGGCATCAGCCAAAACCTCATTGTCCCACAGGTTTAGTTGCAAGGCATGCTGGGAGCTCAGGGGCCCTGGGCAGGAAGTGGGGACAGGGGAAAAGGCAGGGCAGTGGGAGCTGATACAAGGTTTTTCCTGGCCAGGCCGCCACAAGACCCATTTGCTTCCAAAGGGCCTCCTTCCCCCAAAGCCTCAGCAGCTGCAATCCCTTCCCCCTGCTCAGAGAAACCAGAAACCCTGGAGCTGGCCCGGGGCAGGCTACGCTGGGTAAATTTAAACCCAGGTCTGAAGCAAGAGAAAAGAAGAGGAGAAGGAACCAGGGTGCCCAGGAGGAGAGCCCCAGGCTTCTCAGGTGGGTTCTTTTGACTCTTGGAAACTTTTCTTTCTGTTCCTTGGGCCCTGGGCCAGCTTGTCACCTTCGGACTGCTGATGAGACCCTGGGCGTGGCTGGTAGTGGAAAGAGTCCCTTCAAGGAGTGTCTCTTTGAGATCCTCAAATTCCTGTGTTCTGAGTCATTTAGGATGGTGAAGAGAACATGCGAGGGGCCTGTTGGGGCACACAGAGGAATCCCAGTGGGAGAGGGAATGCCACAGCCAGGTGAGGAGGAGTCATTTTGTCATGAGAAGAGTTGGAAGATGAGGCTCTGATAGTCTGGAATAAGAGGGCTCTGACTGGAATCCACCGTCTCAGGCTCCCAGCTGCTTTTGGTGTCATTGCAGTTTGGGTCCCGCCTTACCTCCTGGCCTCTTGCCTGTCTTCTTTTTCTTTTTTTTTTGAGATGGAGTCTTGCTCTGTTGCCCAGGCTGTAGTGCAATGGTGCAGTCTCGGCACAATGCAAACTCCGCCTCCTGTGCTCAAGCAATTCTCCTGCTTCAGCCTCAGCCTCCCGAGTAGCTGGGATTATAGACATGAACCACCAGAACTGGCTAATTTTTGTATTTTTAGTAGAGAAGGGTTTCGCTATGTTGGCCAGGCTGGTCTCGAACTTCTGACCTCAAGAGATCCACCTGCCTCGTCCTTCCAAAGTGCTGGGATTACAGGTGTGAGGCTCCATGCCTGGCCCTCCTGCCTGTCTTCTGAGCCCTCATGGATTTCCGTCCAGTGCCATACATGTTGCTATTCCCCTTTCCTGCTGGCCACAGGCCTTTGCATATGCTGTTCCCTCTTTCCTTCACATGCTTCCCTTGCTCAGCTTGTCATTACTCCATACTCATCCCTCATATACCAGCTCAGCCATCAGGTCCCCTAGAAGGCCTTCCCTGTCCCTGCTAAGCCAGTTGAGATCTCCCCAACCACAAGCCCTTGCAGCACCCTGAGCCTCACTCTCTGAACTCTTCCTGGTTGGGTTTCTTTTTTTTTGAGACCGAGTCTCACTCTGTCCCCCAGGCTGAAGTGCAGTGGCATGGTCTCAGCTCACTGCAACCTCCACCTCCCTAGTTCTAGCAATTCTCCTGCCTCGGCCTCCCGAGTAGCTAGGTTAACAGGTCCTGCCACCACGTCCAGCTAATTTTTGTATTTTTAGTGGAGGCGGGGTTTCACCATGTTGGTCAGGCTGGTCTCAAACTCCTGACCTCAGGTGATTCACCCACCTTGGCTTCCCAAAATGCTGGGATTACAGGCGTGAGCCAGCACGCCCAGCCCCTGGTTGGTTTTTATTTCTGTAGTCATGTTGGTTCTTTCTCCCACCAGCCTTGTCCACCAGCCTGGCCTCAAAGCTCAGCATAGTGTCTGGCATACCGTAACTGCATTTCCTGTTTGCTCTGAGAATACTGCGCTAGCAGTGAGCTGCACATTTTTTCTCTAAACGGGAAATGGGTTAAAGAATATTTTCCAAATGAATGAAAGGAGACCAGTAGTCACACTGTCTAAAGAGAAGGTGCTTCTTTGGAGAGAGTGAGCCCTCCCTCACTGAGAAGCATTAAAATACAAACTAGAGGGAACGTTTGTCTAGAGCAGAGAGAAGCATCAGACGAGTGTCCCAGCTGACTTTTCAGGTTCCCTTTGATCCCAGGAAGCTGGAGGGCTGGAGAAAACTCCAGAAATAGCCGGCTGGCTACTGTCTGAGAGGCTCAAGTTGATGGTTGGATTTTTTTTTTTTTTTTTTTTGAGATGGAGTCTTGCTCTGTCACCCAGGCTGGAGTGCAATGGAAAGATCTTGGCTCACTGCAACCTCCGTCTCCTGGGTTCAAGCGATTCTCCTGCCTCAGCCTCCTGAGTAGCTGGGATTACAGGTGCGTGCCACTGCACCTGGCTAATTTTTGTATTTTTAATAGAGGGGTTTCACCGTGTTGGCCAGGATGGTCTCAAACTCCTGACCTCGTGATCCACCCACCTCAGTCTCCCAAAGTGCTGGGATTATAGGCATGAGCCACCATGCCCAGCCTGATGGTTGGATTCTTAACACATTCTAAGCACGTTATTCTCCATGATTTCATTTGTCCTCCACTAATGTCCATTTTTTCATAAAATGGGGTGATAGTACCTAACTCATACTTCAACTCATAGGGTTGCTGTGTATAATATAAGACAAGGCCACTAAAAGTGCTTTCCTGTTGTCTTAGGCTAGGTTGCCTAGAAGCAAAGCTTGAGAGGGGGCTTCTTGTAAAAGTGATTTATTAGGGGTAGGTTCTCTGGACAAGGGGGCTGAGGGAGGCAGGCTGGGGCAGGAACCAGAGCTAAGGCAGGGTCTGGTCTTGGCTGGTATTAGTTTAACCTGACACCACAAGGAGCTCTAGAGTGTGAGCGTATCCTGGAGTTGGTTCCATTTTGAGACAGAAAGGGGTTAACTTTCTATAGCCCACAGCAGTCGGAAGTCATTTGTTGCTGAGTGCCCTGGCAGGGCAGGAGGAACTGAGAGGGCTGGGACGTGACCTTCGTGACTTCCATTTAACTGACATTTCCATTTAGCTGAGGACATTCCCTAAGTAAGGGGGCAGCTGCGACCTCAGAAACAATTATTAGCTGTGCGGTGGCTCACGCCTGTAATCCCAGCACTTTGGGAGGCCGAGGCAGGCAGATCACAAGGTTAGGAGTTCAAGACCAGTGACCAATATGGTGAAACCGTGTCTCCTGGGAGAACAGGGTCTCCCTTCTTGGAGGCAGAGTCATGGTATTTTCCTCCATTTCCCTCAGCATCCAGGCACGTGGAAAAGCTTCATTTGAGCTCTTGCAAACAGGCACTGTCTGGTTCCCACAAAGGAAGCAGAAATAACTGAGTTATTTCTCAGTTATAATAACTGAACCTGGCAGTCGGAGGTTGCAGTGAGCCAAGACTGTGCCACTGCACTCCAGCCTGGGCGATAGAGCGAGACTCCATCTCAAAAACAAAGAATGAAGGTATACATATTGTACAGGTGTATGGGGTGCTTGAGAGACTCCAAATATTTATACACATATGTGGCTTCATGTGCACTGCCGTATGTTCACTGGAATATTCCAGCTTGACTGTACCTTGGGGGAGGGGGACATGGACGAATGCATGCATATTGTGTATGCAATTGAAGCGTGAATGCATGTTTCAGTGTGTGAGCCTGCAGAGCTGGGTGTAAGGAAGTGAGTGCTCATGTGCCCTTGGGAGCTTGTCTGCAAGGGCAATAGATGATCATGTTTCTGGGCATGTGGCTGTGCATGTATATATGTGTGTATGTGTGCTGTGAGGATGTGTGTGGCTGGGGACATGCATGTACATGGAGGCAAGTAGACCTGGGTTTGTTTTCTCTGCCCCAAGTCAGGAAATGCCTGTGGCTTGTATGATAGGACAATTTCCCTCTCACTTTAGTAGGGGCCTTCAGGACCCTTGGTAGCCTCTTAGCTATTCTTACTCACCACCTCAGCCTCCCAAAGTGCTGGGATTACAGGCGTGAACCACCATGCCTGGCCCACATTCATTCAATTGCCAAATACTGATTGAGCATCTACTATGTGCCTGGCACGGTCTAGGCATGCAGACACATAGACCCACAGAGACACAGAGACACATTCAGATATATCCACACACTCAAGCATTACACACACACACACACACAGAGGTGGACAACAAACAGGTGGGCATGACTGCCCTCCAGGCACACACTCGGTTTGACTTCCCAGTACAGTAGTTACCCTTATCTGTAGTTTTGCTTTCTGGGGTTTCAATTATCTGTGGTTAACTGCAGTCCAAAAATATTAAATGGAAAGTTACAGAAATAAACAATCCATGGCCAGCCATGGTGATTCACACCTGTAATCCCAGAACTTTTGGAGGCCAAGGCGGGTGGATCACCTGAGGCCAGGAGTTTTGAGACCAGCCTGGCCAACAAGGTGAAACCCTGTCTCTAATAAAAATACAAAAATTAGCCAGACATGGTGGGGCACACCTGTAATCTCAGCTACTCGGGAGGCTGAGGGACAAAAATGCCTTTAACTCAGGATGCAGAGGTTGCAGTAAACTGAAATCATATCACTGTACTCCAGCCTGGGTGACAGAGTAAGACCCTGTCTCAAGAAAACAATAACAATAACAACAAACAATTCATGAGTTTTAAGTTGTGCACTGTCCTGAGTACATTGTGAAATCCCATGTTGCCCCACTCTGTCCCTCGGGAGCTGTCTTGAATAATCCCTGTGTCCATGCTCTTTGTGTTGCCTGCCTCAGAGTCAGTTTGTAGCCACCTCAGTTATCATATCAACTGGGGTAGTGTGTGGTGCATGTGTTGAAGTATCCCTATTTTACTTAATAATGCCCTCCCAAAGCAAGAATAATGATGCCAACATGCTGTTATAATTGTTCTATTTTATTATTCGTTATTGCTGTTAATCTCTTACTGTGTCTCATTTATAAATTAAACTTAGTCTAGGTATGTATAGGAAAAACATAGTATACATAAGGTTCAGTACTATCTGAGGTTTCAGGCATCCACTGGGGGCCTTAGAACGCATGCCCATGGATAATGCGGGGAGTGCTGTAAACAAAATGACCAAGGGGCATTGTCTGTAGAGAGGTCTTGCCTTGGTGGCCGCTTCCTACAACCCCCTTCCACATCCTTTCTTCCTTCCTAGCTTTCTCCTCCTCTTCCCTCCCTTTCCTTCTCTCCCCTCCCCTCCTCTCCTCCTTTCTCCTGTCTGTCTCCCATCTGTCTCAGAGAACGGTGGCTACAGTGAAGTGTTACACGTATAGGAAATTTCCACTGAAAATCCCCGGGCCTGGATGTCTTTCCTGTCTTGCATTGCTCCAACATTTTTCTTTTGTTCAGATTTAGTTGACTGCCTTTGACTGAGGGCAGGAAGAGGCACTAATGACCTCCTAGAAAAAAAAAAAGAGTGACATCTGGCCCAGAACTCAAAGTTTGAAGGATTTGATTGGAAAACTAGAGGGACAAGAAGATATTATCCGTACCCAAGAAAGGGTACAACCTCTGGCCACAGGGTATACCCCTTGCCCCAAGTATCAGGCCTGATCCCCTCATCTTAGGAAGAACACACTGAGGCCTGGGGAAGAGGTAGAAACTTGCTTGAGCAAGGGTGTGTTCCCAGATGTCTATCATAGCTGTCCTGTTCTGCACAACTTTCCCCACACCAGCCACATTACCAACAATATAATGGGTCTGGATGATGAGGATGGTGATGGTGATGAGATGGTGGTGGTAGTGATGATAATGGTAACCATAGTGGTGAGAAATGTGATGGTGGTGGTGATGGTGATGGTGGTGGTGGTGATAATGATGAGATTGTGATGATAATGATGATAGTAATAATGATGGTGGTGATGGTAATGTAGTGCCCACAGGTACAGAGCACTACACCTGCCTTTTGATGGTGATGGTGATGGTGGTGGAGATGGTGATGATAGTGATGATGTGATGGTAGTGGTGGTGGTGCTGATAATAATGAGATTATGATGATAATGATGATGGTAATAATGATGGTAAAGATTGTTGATGATGGTGATGGTGGTGATGGGGATGGTGGTGGTGGTGATGGTGATGAGATGGTGATGGTGGTGATGGGGAGCAATGGTGATGTTGGTAGTGATGATGGTAATGATGATGATGGTACTAATGCTAGTGGTGGTGATGGTGGTGATGATGGTGATGGGATGGTGATGATGATGATGATGATGATGGTGATGGTGGTGGTGATGGTGTTGATGGTGATAGTAACAATGGTGGTGCTGGTGGTGGTGATGGTGATGATGTGATGGTGGTGATGATGGTAATGATGGTGGTGGTAGTGATTGTGATGAGATGGTGATGATGATGATGGGGGAACAATGGTGATGTTGGTAGTGATGGTGATGATGATGATGATGGTACTAATGATCCTGGTGGTGGTGATGATGATGGTGCTGGTAGTAACCATGATGATGGTGGTGGTGATGGTGATGATGGTGGTAGTAACCATGGTGATGATGGTGGTGATGATGATGATGTGATGGTGGTGATGGGAATGGTGGCAATGATGATGATGATAGCACTTCACAAGTAGTGCCTACTTTGTGCCAGGTTCTGTTCCAGACTCCAGTAAATTATTACAGTCATTTTGCACTGAGGCACAGAGAGGTGACATTACTTGGTCTAGATCATATAACTGACAATAGTGCCTGGTAAACTCAGAGAAGGCATTGTGCTGACTCTTAGAGGCCCCATAGGCAGGATGCCAGAGCAGGGAGGACCTTTGGAGACTCTCCCACTCCTCTGGGTCACTGTATAGATGAGACATCTGGGGCCCAGGGGAAGGAACTTGCTCAGGTCACATAGAAAAGTGACAGCAATGTCTTCAGGGAAGACCTGTGAAGCTGAGATTCAAGCCAGGGCCCTCCAGGGGGGCTGGGCTGAGGAAGTGGAGTCACTCATGGGACTGACATGAAATGCTACTTGCCAAGTTAGCAGCAAAGCTGGGCACCCAGGATGGGCTCAGTCAGTGCTGGTCTCCCTCTTGTCCCTGAAAAGATACTGGGCCCATGGGCTGCAGACAGGGGTCAAAATGCTGTCAACATGCTGACTGCATGCAGGGCTGTGACCCTGCATCCCAGGCATAGGGGCTTACATATAGCAAGTGCTCAATAAGTATCTTAAATGACTGTGCCCACTTTATAGAGAAGACATAATTGTTCTTGTAATCAACCTTAGGACAGACAAAAGCATTGACATCTTCCAGAAATGATCCTTGGTCAAGACAGCAGTTCAGTTTTGACCGGTACCCAGCATGTGCAGTGTACAGCATGGGGAGGCGCTGGCTGCCACAGTGAGCCCTCCAAGTAGAGACTGTTCCCCGACCATCCTGTGCAAAGAGAGACACAGGACTGGATTCCGGGGTGTGAGAAGTTGGTTGTTGCCTGAAATTATGGTTTAAGATGGTCCAAGAAGGCTTACCAACCTGCTATATCTTCCCAGTTGCCTGTTCCAATCCTTCCTCCTTCACTCCCTCCCTTCCTTCCTCCCTCCCTCCATTCCCACCCTCCCTTCTTCCTTCCATCCTTTCAGCCTGCCTGCCTGCCTGCCTTCCTGCCCTCCTTCCTTCCTTCCTGCCCTCCTTCCTTTCTGCCTGCCTTCCTTCCTCTTTTGATAAGGTCTTGCTCTGTTGCCCAGGCTGGTGTGCACTGGCATGATTACAGCTCACGGCAGCCTTGACCTTCCAGGCTTAAGTGATCCTCCCACCTCAGCCTCCCGAGTAGCTGAAATCACAGGTACAGGGCACCACACTCGCCTTTGTAGAGATGAGGTCTCTCTCTGTTGCTCAGGCTGGTCTCAAACTCCTAGTCTCAAGCAATCCTCCCACCTCAGCTTCTTACAGTGCTGGGATTACTGGTATGAGCCACTGCGCCTGGCCTGTCTCAATTCCTGACATTCCACTGTTCCAGGTTCATTCTTCTGTGTCCTGATAATAACCACAGTTCTGGGTGTCTCACACACCTCGTATCACTGAACCCTGGGAGGCCACATTTCTCATTGTACAAAATACGGGCACGGAGGTTTGGAAGGGACCGCATCTCATTCAAAGCCCCCAGCTGGTAAAAATCAAGACAAGATGGGAGCCTGGCTTTGTTGGAATCCAGGACTTTTTCTCTTTGCTGGGGCTGCCCCAATAACTCTGAGGTCCTCCAGGCTAGGGCTTTCACCTGCAGAAATGGGCTGGACTCCAGGGAGCCTCATGTGTGAGCCTGGGGGCTCAGTGGATGTTCAGACAGAAGGCCCAGCCCTGGGGAAAACCATGAAGCTGTCTGGTGAGGAACATTTAGGCCCAGCCACAGAGCCTAAGCAGGGGCCTCCTGACAATCCTACAAAGCGGAAAAACATGCCAGGTCCTCAAGCATGTGGTTTCTTGACAGCCCATAGATCAAAAGCCAGGAGCAACAGAGACTGATTTCAATAGACTTTTTTAAAGAAGCTTTTTTTATTCTGTTTTGTTTTGTTTTTAATAAAAATATTTTAAGAAACATAGGCTTACAACAAGTAGAGAAGTGTGTAAAGTAGGAAAAAATGTACCTTTGCCTGCCAATTCATTTCTAATTTTTCTACAAATATCCTTACAGGTTTTTTTTTTTTCTGGGCCGGACGCAATGGCTCACACCTGTAATCCCAGCACTGTGGGAGGCCAAGGAGGGTGGATCATGAGGCCAGGAGTTCTAGACCAGCCTGGCCAACACCATGAAACCCGCCTCTACTAAAAATATAAAAAAAGTAGCCAGGTGTGGTGGTGGGCACCTGTAATCCCAGTTACTCGGGAGGCTGAGGCAGGAGAATCACTTGAATCCAGAAGACGGAGGTTGCAGTGAGCCGAGACTGCACCACCGCACTCCAGCCTGGGTGACAGAGCGAGACTCTGTTGCCAAAAAAAAAGAAAGAAAAAGAAATTTTTAATTCTTTTTTTCTTCTTTTCTTTTTTTTTTTTTTTTTTTTTTTTTGAGATGGTGGCTCAGTCTGTCGCCCAGGCTGGAGTGCAGTGCCACAATCTCTGCTCACTGCAACTTCCACCTTCTTGGTTCAAGCAATTCTCCTGCCTCAGCCTCCAGAGTAGCTGAGATTACAGGCACCTGTCACCATGCCTGGCTAATTTTTTTGTATTTTTAGTAGAAGTGGGTTTCACTGTGTTGGCCAGGCTAGTCTAGAACTCCTGACCTCATGATCTGCCCGCCTCGGCCTCCCACAGTGCTGGAATTACAGGTGTGAGCCACTGTGCCCACATGTTTGTTTTTGTTTGTTTTTAATTATACTTTAAGTTCTGTGATACATGTGCAGAATGTGCAGGTTTGTTACATAGGTATACACATGCCATAGTGGTTTGCTGCACCCATCAACCTGTCTTCTACATTAGGTATTTCTCCTAATGCTATCCCTCACCTAGCCTGCCACTCCCCTGTATGCCCCAGTGTTTGGTATTTCCCTCCATGTGTCCATGTGTTCTCATTGTTCAACTCCCACTTATGAGTGAGAACATGCAGTGTTTGGTTTTCTGTTCCTGTGTTAGTTTGCTGAGAATGATGGTTTTCAGCTTCATCCATGTTCCTGCAAAGACATGAACTCATACTTTTTTCTGACTGCATAGTATTCCACGGCGGGTTTTTTGTGTGTGTGTGTTTTTTTTAAGTAAGTAGAGATGGAGTCTCACTGTATTTTCCAGGCTGATCTCAAACTCTTGTATTCCAGTGATCCTCCCACCTCAGCCTCCCAAAGTGCTGGTATTACAGGCATGAGCCCCTGTGTCTGACCATCTATGAATATACTTTAAAAATAGGTTTATATTCTGCCTCATGCTGTGTCATTCCTTTTTTCATTTAACAGTGTATCATGAATAGCTTCCCATTTCAGCCACATAAATCAGACTCATTCTTTTTGCTGATTGTATAATATTCTACTAAACGGATATAGCAGCATTGAGTCAGCTGGTCCCTGACATTTTAAGGGATAGTAGTAAGTGTGTAAACTGTATATAAGTGGATATGGGTACTACTTTCTAGCAATCCTATAGAAAGGATTCAACTACCAGATCGGGAAGAAAATAGATGATAGGTCATGGACACATTAGACCCTGAGATGTGTGATGAGAGTATGACCCAGAATTACTCAGGAAGTTAAACAAATACACATGCTAGGGCCCCACCCCAGGGGCTCTGGTTTGGTGGAACTGGGGTGGGGCCCAGATAATACACATCATGGGTAATATCCCTTGGAGAATAACTTGATGGCAGCCAAAGGTCACTATACTGGCCCTTACATTGAGGATGCCTGGCCCCAGGCCTGGAGAGGCCACCACGCTACAATAGAAGGTTCCCCAACATCTGCTTTTGAGCAGTTGGCTCACTCCACCTTGCTGGCTGCCACTCTGCCCGGCCTCCCCACCGCCCAACCAGGGGTATCTCCCAGCTGTCAAGGAGCATGCTGTGATGAAATGTGCTCTGTCTCCCTGGCATCAGGCCAGTGTGTAGGAACACCAGGTCCCACTGCCTGGGACCAGACAGTTCCCATGAGGATCTGGATGGAGGCCCCCATCAAAACTGTCTCGGAACATGAGGGGGCTGGACAGGGTGGCCATGGACCCGAGGCCAGCTGCTGCCAGCTTCTTTGTGGCAGCTTGAAGCTGTCCTCTGTGCTGTGGTTTTGGGGTCCTGCAGGCCTGGGCAAAGCCAGCTCTGGCACTTAGGGCTGAAAAACTTTGGAAATCAGTTTTCTTTTCTTCCTCTTCTTCTTTTTTTTTTTTTTTTTTTTTTGACAGAGTCTCATTCTGTTGCCCAGGCTGGAGTGCAGTGACATGATCTCAGCTCACTGCAACCTCTGCCTCCTAGGTTCAAGCAATCCTCCTGCCTCAGCTCCCCCTAGTAGCTGGGATTACAGGCAAATACCACCATGCCTGGATAATTTTTGTATTTTTAGTAAAGACGGGGTTTCACCATGTTGGCTAGGCTGGTCTTGGGTCTAAAAATACAAAAATTAGCCAGGTATAGTGGCATGTGCCTGTAATCCCAGATACTGGGGAGGCTGGGGCAAGAGAATCGCTTGAACCCAGGCGGCCGCGTTTGCAGTGCGTTGAGATCACAAGACTGCCCTCCAGCCTGGGTGACAAGATCTAAACTCTGTCTCAAAAAAAAAAAAAAAAGTAGCAGACAGTGGAATGATCACATGATCACAGAGGCTCGGGGATGGAGGAATGGGGAGATGATGGTCAGAGTGTTCAAAATCTCAGTTACACAAGAGAAGTCATATATATTTTTAGTTCTATTGCACAGCATGATGAACATAGTTAACAAGAGAGTATTGCACATTTCAAAATTGCTAAAAGAGCCAGGCATGGTGGCTCCTGCCGAGATCCCGGCACACTGGGAGGCTGAAGCAGGTGTAACACTTGAGGTCAGGAGTTCAAGACCAGCCTGGTCAACATGATAAAATCCCGTCTCTACTAAAAAATACAAAAATCAGCTAGGAGAGTGGTACCCACCTGTAATCCCAGTTACTCGGGAGGCTGAGACAGGAGAATTGCTTGAACCCGGAAGGTGGAGGTTGCAGTGAGCCAAGATTGTGCCACTGCACTCCAGCTTGGGCAACAGAATGAGACTTCATCTCAAAAAAAAAAAAAATTGCTAAGAGAGTACATTTCAAATGTTCTCACCACTAAAAAGTGTTATGTATTTGAGTGATGGATACGTCAACTAGCTTGATTTAATTACTCCATTGTATTTACAAATCATAACTATCCATGTGCGTCACCCGTTTTCCAACAGCTGATGGGTAACTCTCAGTTGTTATTGGGCAAAGTTGGAGCAGTGGTGCCGTGGCTGAGACTGGGAACCCAGCTCTTAGGGACACCAGGAGAGTCCTGCCACCTCCCACGGCATTGCAATGAAACAGGGCGCCGGCCTCCACTCCTCCCAGAGCCCCGAACTCTGGTGAGTCTTGGGGAATCTCCTTCATTCCTCCTCTCTGCTCTGTCCTCCTCTCCCCTTGCTTGAAGGTACCAGCTTCTCATCTCCTGGCATAATCGTCTTGGGCAAAGTCAGGCTTTGTACAATATTCCTGTCTAATAAAAGCCAGGGTGGGGTGTGGGAGGTATGGTATTCAAGCAACTTCTATTATAGCACTGACCTAGGGGTCTTTGAGGGCCAGGCTAACCTCAGAGACAAATGACCTGGAGCCAGCTCCAAGTAAGTGCCCAGATAAAAGAGCTGTTGCCCTTGAGGCAAGCTGGAGTCCTGAGCTGGAGAGACTGGCCAGGCCAGCATCAGCTGCCACAACCAAAATCCAAGGCTTTCAGACAGGAACCATACTTCTGTCTAGCACAAAGATGTCTTTTAGGAGTGTGTCAGCTACAGGGAACCAAAGATGGAACTTGAAATGGCTTAAACATGTAGGAGTCAAGGCTGGGTGCAGTGGCTGATGTCTGTAACCCCAGCACTTTGGGAGGCCAAGGCAGATGAATCACTTGAGGTCAGGAGTTCAAGACCAGCCTCGCCAACATGGTGAAACCCCATCTCTACTAAAAATACAAAATTAGCTCCATGTGGTGGCTCGCGCCTGTAGTCCCAGCTACTCAGGAGGCTGAGGCAGGGGAATTGCTTAACCTGGGAGGCGGAAGTTGTAGTGAGCTAAGATTACACCACTGCATTCCAGCCTGGGCTACAGAGTGAGACTCCATCTTGAAAAATAAAATGAAAATACAAATACAAAAATTAGCCAAGCATGGTGATGTATCCCTGTAGTCCCAGCTACTTAGTAGGCTGAGTCAGGAGAATCACTTGAGCCCAGGAGGTAGAGGTTACAGTGAGCCGAGATGGCATCACTGCACTCCAGCCTGGGTGACAGAGTGAGACTCCGTCCCAAAATAAAATAACAAAATAAAAACAAAAACACTTGCAGGAGTCAGAAGTGGGCTGCTTCCCGCGGTGGATAATTAGGCGGCTCAATGGCACCAACCAGGACTGATGGGTTTCCATGCTTCCCCTGTCATTCTTACTGTCCCAGGATGGCTACTGCAGCTTCCAGCCTTACATCTTCACTTCATCTGCTCATTCATTCTCTCATTCATTCATAGACTCATAAAAGCACATAACAGGGAGATGTGACCATGTCAGAAAGACCACCGAAGGCCTGCCTGCATGTGGAAGTGACGGTTCATTCATCCTGTTATTATTTTAACAAATATTTATTAGTACCAGGGAGCTGAGGGTGCAAGAATGAACAACAGGAAATCCTTGCCCTCCTGGGAGGACAGATGATAGAGCCATAAGTCCAGAGCAGAAAGTCAGGGCTCCTAAGCTCTAGAGAGAAACATAAAGCCAGGTAGGCAGAGGGACAA
This sequence comes from Cacajao melanocephalus, assembly GCA_963573385.1. NCBI lineage: Eukaryota > Metazoa > Chordata > Mammalia > Primates > Pitheciidae > Cacajao > Cacajao melanocephalus. The sequence continues at coordinate 88,623 of CAUYLG010071776.1, read as the reverse complement.
AGAGCGTAATGGAGGAGGACTCGCTTAAATGGGGTGGTTGAGGAAGCCACATGCTCCGAAGTGGCCTTCGTGCAAGGAGTTGAATGGAAAGAGAAAGCTCTGTGACTGCGGGTGGGAGCAGGGAGGCAGAACACCCACTCCTGCAGGATTTAGTGACTGAAGAATTCAAACATATAAATTATATCCATTTCTATAATTGATGATGGGAGAGCACATTTATTTGGTGCATTATTGTATGTAGAGCTTCTTTTGCAAGAACACACATCTCATTTTTTATTTTTTACAAATCTCTGAGAGTAGAAATAATTATGCACAATTTACAGATGATAACTGAGCTCAGGGGGATTGAGTGATTTTCCCGCCAAAGGTCACACAGTTTGGAATTACAGAAAGAGAAAGTAAAGCCAGGACCGGGTGTGGTGGTTTATGCCTGTAATTCCAACACTTTGGGAGGCTGAAGTGGATGGATCATCTGAGCCTGGGAGTTCAAGACTAGCCTGGGGGCCAGGCACGTGGCTCATGCCTGTAATCCTAACACTTTGGGAGGCCCAGGTCAGGAGTTCAAGACGAGCCTGGCCAATATGGTGAAACCCCAACTCTACTAAAAATACAAAAATTAGCTGGGTGTGGTGGTGTATGCCTGTAATCCCAGCTACCCAGGAGGCTGAGGCAGGAGAATTGCTGGAAACCGGAAGGCAGAGGATGCAGTGATCCGAGATCGCACCATTGCACTCCAGCCTGGGTAACAGAGTGAGACTGTGTCTCAAAAAAAACAAAAACAAACAAACAAAAAAAAACTAACCTGGGCAACACAGAGAAACCCTGTCTTTTTTAAAAAAATTAGCCCGGTGTAGTGGTATGCACCTGTCCTCTCAGTATTCAGGAGGCTGAGATGGGAGGATCACCTAAGCCTGGGAGGTTGAGGCTGCAATGAGCCAAGATGGCACCATTGCACTCCAGCCTGGGCAACAGAGAGAGACCCTGTCTCAAGGGGGGGAAAAAAAAAAGGAATCTGAAGCTGGGTAGATCTCAGCCTTGTTCTACTACAAACACATTTTTTTTCTAATGCCCAGAAGATAACATGCAAACTCTTGAGAAGAATCAGTACATTAGCTTTTTTAAAATTTGTGTTTTTAAATTGTATTTATGTACTTAATTTAAAAAATAAACAAGACATTCTCAGCAGGGCACAGTGGCTCAGGCCTGTAATCCCAGCACTTTGGGAGGCCGAGGTGGGTGGATCATAAGGTCAGGAGATCAAGACCAGCCTGGCCAACATGGTGAAACCCCATCTCTACTAAAAATACAAAAAATTAGCCAGGCATGGTGGCAGGCACCTGTAATCCTAGCTACTCAGGAGGTTTAGGCAGAAGAATCACTTGAACCCAGGAGACAGAGGTTGCGGTGATCCAAGACCATGCCACAGCCCTCCAGCCTGGGCAACAGAGCAAGACTCCATCTCAAAAACAAACAAACAAACAAACAAACAAAAACCAGATAAGACATTCTCATGGAACAACAATCTGAAAGTATAAGAAGGTTAACAGAGAAAACTTCTCTCCACTCCAGAGGATTACTTCTACTATCTGTTTTTAAAGGTTGGGAGGAGCACACTTTTAAAACTGGTGGAATGTCACTTTATAAATTTTGGTTGCAAAGGTAAAATTTTTATTTTAGCTGGTAGAATTCTTTGGCCCCGGGAGTACTGATAGTTTTTAAAACATAAACAAGGCCAGCGCAGTGGCTCACGCCTGTAATCCCAGAACTTTGGGAGGCTGAGGAGGGCGGATCGCCTGAGGTTGGGAGTTCGAGGTCAGCCTGACTAACATGAAGAAACCCTGTTTCTACTAAAAATACAAAATTAGCCGAGTGGTGGCGCATGCTTGTAATGCCTCAGCCTCCCACTTACTTGGGAGGCTGAGGCAGGAGAATCACTTGAACCCAGGAGGCAGAGGTTGCAGTGAGCTGACATCATGCCATTGCACTCCAACCTGGGCAACTCTGTCTAAAAAAAAAAAAAAAAAAAAAAGAACCCCAAAGCATAAAAATTCTTGGCTTTCTCCCTGCTTCTGCCTTTTAAAATTAGATATATGGAAATGCCAGAGGTGAAATTTAATATCCACCTCTAGAAAACAAAGGACTTCCAAGTACGTAATCAAGTAAAAAGGATCTTTCCTCCCTTGGAAATAATGATTTTAACAGCATTTGGTTGGGGTCAATAAATAATGGGCTAGTCAATTCCTACCATCCTGTTTATTGTTAAACCAGAAGAAAAGCAATTATCTGAAGCCAGTCAAAATCAGAAAGCCTCTCTCCTTCCCTCCCTCCCTCCTTCTCTCCCTTCCTTCATCCCTTCCTTTTTCCCCTTCCTCCTTTCCTTCCTTCTCTGCTTTCTTCTTTCCTTCCTGTCTTTCCCTTTTCTTCCTCCCTCACTCCCTATCTTTCTGTCTCTCTCTCTCTCTCCCCTCCCCTCCCTTCCTTATTTCCTTCCCTTGTGACTTCATTTCCCAACAGTGACTGATGGTAGTGTTGAGAATAACTCTTTCAAATACAACCACCACTAGGTCACCCTCCCTTCCCAGGGATCCTCCAGAGGCTCCTCTTTAGGGAAAGGATGAAATGCAAATCCTGGCTGGGCACTGTGGCTCATGCCTGTAATCCTAGCACTTTGGGAGGCCGAAGCCAGTGGATCACGAAGTCAAAAGTTCGAGAACAGTTTGGCCAACATAGTGAAACCCCTTCTCTACTAAAAATAAAAAATTAGCCGGGTGTGGTGGCAGGCACCTGTAATCCCAGCTACTTGGGAGGTTGAGGCAGAAGAATCACTTGAACCCAGGAGGCAGAGGGTGCAGTGAGCCAAGATCATGTCATTGCACTCCAGACTGGGTGACAGAGCAAGACTCTGTCTCAAAAAAAAAAAAAAAAAAAGGAAATGCAAATCCTTTCAATACCAGCCTGGGTAACATAGTGAAACCCTATCTCCACAAAAAATTAGGCTGGGCATGGTGGTTCATGCCTATAATCCCAGGACTTTGGGAGGCTGAGGTGGGTGGATCACTTGAGGTTGGGAGTTTGAGACCCATGTGACCAACATGGAGAAACCCCATCTCTACTAAAAATACAAGATCAGCCAGGCATGGTGGCATATACCTATAATCCCAGCTACCTGGGAGGCTCAGGCAGGAGAATTCCTTGATCCCAGGAGTCAGAGGTTTCGTGTGCCTGTAGTCTCAGCTACTTGGGAGTTTGGAGGCTGATGTAGGAGGATCGTGTGGGAGGTTGAGGCTGCAGTGAGCCATGATCATGTGACTGCATTCAGCCTGGGCAAGAGACACTGTTTCAAAAAAAAAGAAAAACAATTTTTATTTTTATTTTTTGTTTTTAAGACAGGGTTTCACTATGTTGGCCAGGATGGTCACGATCTCCTGACCTCATGATCCACCCGCCTCAGCCTCCCAAAGTGCTGGGATTATAGGCATGAGCCACCATGCACGGCCAACAATTTTTTTTTAATTTAAAAAAAGAGCCAGGCATGGTAGCTCACGCTTATAATCCCAGCACTTTGGGAGGCCAAGGTAGGAGGATCACTTGAACTCAGGAGTTCGAGACCAGCCTGACCAACATGGAGAAACCCCATCTCTACGAAAAATACTAAATTAGCTGGGCGTGGTGGTGTGCACCTGTAATCTCAGCTACTCAGGAGGCTGAGGCAGGAGAATCACTTGAACCCAAGAGGCGGAGGTTGCGGTGAGTCGAGATCATGCCATTGCACTCTAGCCTGGGCAACCAGAGTGAAACTCCATCTAAAATATATATATATATACACACATATATATATACACACACATACACATATATGTGTATGTGTATATATACACATATATGTGTATGTATATGTGTGTATGTATATGTGTGTATATATACACATATATGTGTATGTATATATATGTGTATGTATATGTGTGTATATATACACATATATATGTGTATGTATATATGTGTATGTATATATGTGGGACTGGCCATCTCTCAGGGTTCTCGGGCTGTGTGTTTCTCTGGTTCTGTGGAAGTTCTGCACTTCCTTTATCTGGTATTTCTGTGAAAAAGGCTCACTGGACTTTGGGGACGATTCTCCCCCCAACCTCCATATATATATATATATATATATATATATATATATATATATATATATAAAATGCAAACCCCTGGTCTTCCCTTTCCAAGCTTCCCTGCACTGACTCCTTAACTGGACCCTCTAGCCCAATGTCCTCCTGCAGGGACCTCACTGTCCTTCTCCCGTATCTGGGCACAAGTACTTTTCTCTGCCGCACACCTTCCAAGTGCCATCTGCTCATTCCACTTACTCTCATGTTCCCTTCCGCTTCTCTGGACCAACCGTACCACTCCTGGAAACTTCTTTAAAACAACTCCCCCTAGTCCCCCAATACCGAGTTTCCCCACCTGCCTGGGGCTGAGGAGCCTGTGAGAAAGCTTTGGGAACGAATCCTAGCTCTGCAAATGCCAAGCTTGTGATTGTGAGGAAGTCATTCCCATCTGGATCTCATTTCCTCATCTATAAATTGAGGGCTGGGACTGGCCATCTCTCAGGGTTCTCGGGCTGTGTGCTTCTCTGGTTCTGTGGAAGTTCTGCACTTCCTTTATCTGGTATTTCTGTGAAAAAGGCTCACTGGACTTTGGGGACATCGATTCCCCCCCCACCTCCATGCTTACTGTTATTGACATTTTTCTTCCCCACCAAGGCCTCAAGGAGGCCATTTTCCCTGCCAAGAACCTTCTGGAAGTGCATTCCAAACCCTGCCTACCGGAGACCACCTCACCTCAGTGATTCTGACATGGAGAATATGAGGAAGAAAGGCGAGGACAGAGGGAGGACAGGGTGAGAGAGGATGGGAAGAGGAAATACAAGAAATGCAAGAGGTGGTTATCCAAGTCACTGGGGAGGGCCTACCAGTAGTAGGCTGCAGGTAGGTTTAACAGAAGTGTTAGGTGGGGCGTTGTGGCTCAAGCCTGTAATCCCAGCACTTTGGGAGGTTGAGGTGGGTGGATCACCTGAGGTCAGGAGTTTGAGACCAGCCTGGCCAACATGGCGAAACACCGTTTCTACTAAAAATGCAAAAATTAGCTGGGCATAGTGGCACACACCTGTAATCCCAGCTACTCAGGAGGCTGACGCAGGAGTATCACTTGATCCTGGGAGGCAGAGGTTGCAGTGAGCCGAGATCAAGCCATTGCACTCCAGCCTGGACAAGAAGAGCAAAACTCCATCTCAAAAAAAAAAAAAAAAAAAAAAAATGACGTGTTACTGCTGGAGGGTGTCTAAGTTCTTGGCGTTTTGAGCAAGGAATTGGACAAAATGCACAAACAAAGCAAGGAAAGAATGAAGCAACAAACAAAAGCAGAGACTTATCAAAAATGAAAGGCTGGGTGTGGTGGCTCATGCCTGTATCCCAGTGCTTTTGGAGGCCGAGGTGGGTGGATCTCCTAAGGCCAGGAGTTTGAGACCAACCTTGGAAGCATGGTGAAATTCCATCTCTACTAAAAACACAGAAATTAGCCAGGCATGGTGGGGCGTGCCTGTAATCCCAGCTACTCGGGAGGCTGAGGCAGGAGAATTGCCTGAACCTAGGAGGCAGAGGTTGCAAAGAGCCTAGATGGTACCATTGCACTCCAGCCTGGGCAACAGAGCAAAACTCCATCTCAAAAAAAAAAAAAAAAAAAGAAAGAAAATGCAAGCACACTCCATAGGGTGAGAGAGGGCCGAGCAAGTGGCTCAAAAGCTCAGTTACAGAATACTGTAGGGTTTAACCACCCTCTAGAGAGTTCCATTGGTTACTTGGACACCTTATATAAATGAAGAGGATATTTCCTGTCATAGCTGAAGTGTTTCCATTTGATGTAGTTCTAGGAAGTACTTCGGTTCCCTGCCTCCAGGCCATATTCTCCTGCCTCATTTCCCCCTTGAAAGATGTGATCCCCATACATTTTTATGGGAACTGCAGATCTGATGGTCTTTCTTCTGTAACTGCTTCATGCTGGCTTGGGGTGTAGTCCCTACCTTTTGGGGATCACAGAACTCTCACTCTGCTCTGTCTAGTGGAAGCAGGGTAGCTCCTTGATGGCCAGGGACCATTCTTCACCTGGAACTTGCTGGAACCCTCGTTGCATGATCATCTGAAGCCTGATGATCTCTAGGTGAGAGGAAATGAATTTGGTTAAAAGATTCAATGGGAACTTCCCGGGATGGATACCTATGCTGTCAGGAATGTTTGTTAAAGAGATTTGCAGGAGAAAAACTGAACCTGGCTGGGCGCAGTGGCTCACACTTGAATCTCAGCACTTTGGGAGGCCCAGGCAGGGAGATCACCTGAGGTCCAGAGCTCAAGACCTGTCTGGGCAACATGGTGAAACCCCGTCTCTACTAAAAATACGAAAATTAGCTGGGCGTGGTAGTACGTGCCTGTAATCCCAGCTACTCAGGAGGCTGAGGCAGGAAAATCGCTTGAACCTGGGAGGCAGAGGTTGCAGTGAGCCGAGATTACACCACTGCACTCCAGCCTGGGCTACAGAGCTAGATTCCATTTCAAAAAAAAAAAGACAAAGAAAAAAGAAAAACTAAATCTGGTCTGTTCTAGAATCTACATGTTTCCTCAAAGTTTTAGCATGAGCGACTCCATTTTGGTTTGGTTTGGTCTATTGGGGCCGAGTGCATGAGCTCAGTCCAAAACAATGGCCTCCCATAATTTTGTTTTTAAAAATTCCCCCCTTTTGGTCAGGTTCTCACTTAGGTGAGAGTGTGACCAAAACTTAGGGCCTTAGCGCCATTCAGTTACCATCATTTTTGGGTTTCTGGTTTCAGCCCATTATTCATAAGTGATGGTGTCCTCATGATCGCCCAATTTTTTTTTTCAGCTCTTGTCATGCATTCCAGCTGAAGAGAGACCATTTGACATTCTAGAGATGGCTGCATGCAAGCATTTAAAACCTTTGAAAGGGCCGGGCGCGGTGGCTCATGCTTATAATCCTAGCACTTTGGGAGGCCAAGGCAGGTGAGGTCAAGAGTTCAAAACCAGCCTGGCCAACATGCTGAAACCCCATCTCTACTAAAAATACAAAAATTAGCCAGGCATGGTGGCGCATGCCTGCAATCCCAGCTACTCAGGATGCAGTGAGCTGAGATCATGGCACTACACTCGAGACAAGAAAGACTGTCTCAAAAAAAAAAAAAAAAAAAAAAAGCTGAGCTTGGTGGCTCATGCCTGTAATCCCAGCAATTTGGGAGGCCAAGGCATGGGGATCACAAGGTCAGGAGTTCGAGATCAGCCTGACGAACATGGTGAAACCCGTCTCTACTAAACATACAAAAATTAGCCAGGCATGGTGGTGCATCCCTGTAGTCCCAGCTACAGCTTCAGGAGGGCTGAGAACTAGGCTTCAGAACTTCTGCGGAGGGCATCCCCTTTGGATAGATTTGCCATCTAGGTGAGGCAGAGGTAGAAAGGATCTCATTATGTATTGTCATTGTCCACCCACCCATTCCTCCATCCAGTCAACACACACCTATTTGTCTTGTGTGCCAGGTACACACCAGGTCCTGCGGATGCCAGGTCAGATATGTCTGCCATTGATTAGCAGGACATCCTGCTAAATAAAAAGCCATATCCCTACTGTTGTGACAAGTGCTGTGAGGGGATATACAGGGACCTGGCCCCAGGGACATGCCATCTAGGACTTTAGTCAGGTGTGAAAATGAGGAAGAATATTTGTCTTCCCTTGTTTATTTGCAGAAGTTCTTTATATATTCTGGGTACCAATTGTTTCTTTGTTACCTAGTTTGCAAATATCTTCTATCAGTCTCTAAGCTAGTAATTTGTAAAGACGTCTTTTCTATATTTTTCCTTTTTTTTTTCTGAAGACAGAGTTTCATTTTGCTGTCATCCAGTTGGAGTGTGGTGGCGAGTTCACAGCTCACTGCAACCTCCAACTCTGGGGCTCAAGCAATCCTCCCACCGTAGTCTTCGGAGTAGCTGGACCTACAGGAGCACACCACCACACCCAGTTTTTTGTTTTTTTGTTTTTTCCAAGATGGAGTCTTGCTCTGTCGCCCACAGCTTAAGCGCAATGGAGTGATGTTGACTCACTGCAACCTCTGTGTCCCCAGTTCAAGCAATTCTCCTGCCTCAGCCTCCCGAGTAGCTGGGATTACAGTTGCGTGCCACGATGCCTGGCTACTTTTTGTATTTTCAGTAGAGGCAGGGTTTCACCATGTTGGCCAGGCTGGTCTTGAACTCCTGATCTCACAATCCGCCCTCCTCGGCCTCCCAAAGTGATGGGATTGCAGGCACAAGCCACTGTGCTCAGCCTTTTTTGTTTGTTTGTTTGTTTTGTTGAGATGTCTTGCTATGTTTGCTTTGTTGTCCAAACTAGTCTTTTTTTGAGACAGTCTTGCTCTGTCACCCAGGCTGGAGTGCAGTGGTGCAATCTTGGCTCACTGCAACCTCCACCTACCGGGTTCAAGTGATTCTTGTGCCTCAACCTTCTGCAATTTGCTGGAATTACAGGTGCTCACCACCATGCCTGGCTAATTTTTGTTATTTTTAGTAGAGACAGGGTTTCACCATGTTGGCCTGGCAGGTCTCGAACTCCTGGCTTCAAGCAATCTGCCCGCCTGGGCCTCCCAAAATGCTAGGATTACAGACTTGAGCCACCATGCCAGGCCTGTTTATCATTCTTCAGTTGATAGACGTTTGCGTTGTTTCCATTTGTTGGCTATTGTGGATAGCAACCGCCATAAGCTTTCCTGTCTAAGCTTTTGTTTGCCCACTTGCTTTCAATTCTTTGAGGTCTGGCAACATTTTTTGAAGAGTCTGCTTTTTCTCCCACTGATCTGGTGTTCCTCTGTCACACACATGTGTGGGTGTCTTTCTAGGCTCCTTATTCTGACTCCTTGGTCAGAACCCGTCCTGGTACCAACACTGCACTTCGTTGTTATAGCCTCTCGGTACATCTTGACATCTGGTTAAATTTGGCCCTTTGCTCTTTCTATGAAGTTTAGGAAGTTCCAGAAAAACTCCATTGGGGTTTGTTTGCAGTTGATTTGAGAATTGCCATATTTGTTTGTTTGTTTTGAAATATTTTCTGCTTTTTTAAAAAAATTGAGATGGAGTCTTGCTATGTTGCTCCCAGGCTGGTCTCAAACTCCTGGCCTCAAGGGATCCTTCCAATTCACCCTCCCAAAGTGTTGGTATCATAGCCGTGAGCCACCACACCTGGAGTATTGTGTATTTGTGATGTTGACACTTACCAGCACACTCAGGAGTCCTAGCCCTCACTCCTCAGCACTTTGGCCTTGAAACTCCCTCCTTCATCTCTCCACTTAGTCAACTCCCTCTTCTGTCTGGGTTTTCCCATCCATGCACCACTACCTTCCTCCTCCTAGGCTGAAAAAGCCTCTAGGCTATGGCTGGTCTAACTTATTTACCTTGGTGCTCTTAGCAAGTAGGACAGATAATTAGGCCCCATAAATATTTCTTGCAAGAATGTAGCAGATACAAGAGGAAGGTCTTTAGGCCCTGGGGCATTTGGCCCTATCCAGAGGAATGGCAAACAAAGTTACTTAATTTCCTTTTGCCTCTACTTTCTCTCCTGGTAAAAGGCGATGTGATTAGTATGCCCTCCCAAGGTGGGTCAGAGATTAAGTAAATTTGTGTAACATGTAAAGCAGTTTGAGCTCCTCTTTCCTGAGCTGTTGTGTGGAGCTGATGACTCTGTCTGGTGGTCACAGCTACATAAGGGGTTCCGTGACCTACCCTTCCTCTTTGAGAATCTTTTGGCCTCATATTTCTGGGATGCTCTGGTGGCCTCAAAGCTCTTTCCTGAAGTCATTTCATTTTGCTTTTACTTCTCCTAAGAACTAGTCATCTTACCCCCATTTTACATATGAGACAAATGAGGTGAAGAATGAGTTATCTAAGACCTTAAACCTACAACTCTTGATCCCAAACCCAAGGAGGCAAAAGGTGTTTTCCAGCTCAGACATTCAGTCAGCAGAATTGCTGGTCTGACTTTCAGAACGATATGACTCTCAAGAGCGGGGGAGGGGGGTGGAGACTAACAGGCCCGCAAAGTCGACTTACATTCCTTTTACTTTATTGGAACAGGTGTAAACCTAAAATTAAGCATGAACTTCTCATGCTCATAGATCTATGAACCAACCACAAAACCAAAACAAATCTTCAAAGTAAATACCACAAAATCAATTTTCAAGTTAACAACATTAAATCAAGTGACTGATTAAACCGCTGACACTGGGTGTACCGGTAACAGAGTAATGGTTTTGGGTGTTTTGTTTCCTGTGTTACATCTTTGGACTTTGGTCACGATGGGTCATCATTTGCACCCTTGTCATGTTCACTATCATCGTGTTCTTAAAAAAAGGGGAAGAGTTCAGAATCCAGTATGATGGGCCGAGCAGTTTAAACAATGCATTCTCAAATGCAATAATGAAAAGTGAAAAATAATACACTTAATATAACATCACTCATTGTACATTTGCTGTGACACTCACAACTAATGAACTATTTCAAGCGTATTCACATAAGACAATAATGGCCCAATTTATCCTCTAGCAAAGGGCCCATTGTGCTGGCCGTCCTGGAGCTCCTCATTCCTGAGCTGTTGTGTGGAGCTGATGACTCCATCCTCCCACAACTTCACTCCACTGAACCCAGCAGGAAATTCCACTCTCCCAAATTCTGTGACATCACCTCACCGGTCAGGCCGCTGTCCCTTTTTTTTTTTTTAATATATATTTTTCACCTGGGTGCAGGTGGGCTGAGGCCACAAAGGGCGTCAGCCCTGCTGTCCCTTTCCCATTAGTAAGAGACAGTTAAAATTACACATCATGCCCGTGCTCTGTGCTATTTCTGTAATGATGTCAAATTACAGTTCCAATGTATTCAATTATTTAAAAAGCAAATTTGTTTTTTGTCACTGTTTGTTTGTTTGTTGTTGCTGTTTCGAAATAGAGGCTCACTCTGTCACCCAGGCTGGAGTGCAGTGGTGCGATCTCAGCTCACTGCCACCTCCGCCTCCCAGGTTCAAGAGATTTTTGGGTGTCAGCCTCCCAGGTAGCTGGGATTACAGGAGCACGCCACCACGCCCGGCAAATTTTTGGATAGTTTGTAGAGACAGGGTTTCTCTATGTAGCCCAAGCTGGTCTCCAACTCCTGAGCTCAAGCAATCCACCCACCTCGGCCTCCCAAAGTGTTGGGATTACAGGCGTGAGCCACTGCGCTTGGCTGAATTATTTAAGACGGGAATTTCTTAGTCTATGAAAATGACTTTTGGGCAAATGGTAAAATGAAGTTCTGACTTTTCCACCTGTAAAGCGGATTGATATGAGAGGGAGTGAGATGACCCCAGTGGCTGTCAGTATATGACAAAGAGAACTGAGGGCAGCCAGGTGTGCCCATAGCAACTCTCCCAGAGTGAATCATTGCCCCACTGGGCACTTCTAGAAGCGCATACTCTGAAATCAAATGTTTTGGATTCCTTTCTACATAATTCTTGTAAAGAGTTATTCCACAGCCCAGGGGCTGCCTTAGAGCCCTGTTTGAGAAACTCCGGGCTCAAAGATCACGAAGTCAGTAGACAAACGCGGGCAGGCCCTGCACCAGGTGTCCAACACCCAGCCCTCACTTCCAGAGCTCAGGACTCCTGCAAGAGCGACTCCAGACCCTGGCCTGCCGCTGTCTACATTCGCGCTCTTCCTTCCTTGGGAAACAGACGGTGGATCAGACTTCCCAGGCTCTGGGTTCCCCAACGTTTGGCGGTGCGCCAGGGCAGCGCGGCCCCTCCCCGCAGCACAGGGTGACAGACCCCACCCCATCCTCCAACGCCCCCGGTTCCCGCTCCATCACAGACACCACCACCATGTGCAGGCCCGAGAAGGCAAAAGAGGCCCAGCCACCCTCACCGGGGATTTTACTTTCTTTTTTGCTGGTTTCAGGCTTTTTTCTGCCTGAGTGAAAATGAAACAAACACACCGCCTCCCCCTCGGCACACATACACGCACACTCACTCACGCACTCGCGCGCCGGCCTCCCAGCTGTCTGTGTCCGGGGCGGGGACCAGCTTGGAACCGATCGCCGCGGGCCGGGCACAGCGCGCTGCCCGCTGTCAGCGCTCGCCGGCTCCTCGTGTCCCTGCCCGCTGCGCGCTGCCCGGAGCAGACGCCTGGCCGGCCGGCCCACGGGCAAGAGGACGGGCGGGCACACCCAGCCCTGGCACGCCCGGCCCCGGCTCGGGCGGAGGCGGCGCTGTGGCTGATCCGAGCGTGGAGGGCGCCGCCGGGGCCGAGAGCTAGGCGCGGTCCTGCCCAGCCCCGATCGCCGCGCGCTGGCCCTCGGCGCCCGGGTTCTGCGGATCAGGTGGGTCTTGCGTGCGCCGCCCAAGTCCCCGGAGGCCGCGAGCAGGGCCCGGACTGGGGGCTTTGCGCGTGGGCGAGGGTGGTGGGGGGAGTGGGGAGGGCCGCTGCTCCGGCCCTCCCCGGTTTCTGCCCTGCCTGTGTCCCTCCCTGCTTTTGTTCTTGTAGCTACCTCGATGCCAAATCGGACCCAGTTTCTGTCCCTCTGTCCCTACCATGTGCCTGTCCCTGCCTCTGTCCAGCCTTCCAAGACTGGAGACTGAGGGGCTGCGGGCTGAGGTTCCCCCATGGGTCCTCCGGGTGGGGGTGGGGAAGAGAGAGGAGACTCAGGGGGCACAGGATGCCACCGAGTAAGGCGCAGCGAGTGAGGGGTCTGTCCTTGCCTGTGGGGCAAGACAGAGGAATGTCTCTTACCCAGGAGAAGATAGGAAGGGGGTGCCTCTGGGAAGGGGAATTTGGGAGTAGGGGAATAAAGTGAGGGTCGCGGGAACCCCAAGGGGCAAGGGAATCCAGAGGAAGATGTCAGAGAGCTTTGGAGAGCCGAGGACGCAGCCAGACGCCCCGCATGGGGAAAGTTTCCGACACTAACTTTGGCAGCTGGGGTGCAAACTGCGCCGGCGATGGGAGGCGGGAGGTCTCTCTAACTCTTCAAACCACCTCGCTCCTAGTCGAAAGGGACACCACCCCGCGTTTGGAAATGGCAGGAAAACAGCTAAACACAATGATTGCACAAACTCTTGAAGAGCGTCCAAAAAACAGTAAAAAGAAAAATGTCAGCGCGCAAAGAGCCAGAGAAGCAGAGGGATTTGAGATTCCGCGATCTTCCCGCTGCGGCGGCTGGGAGGGAGGGGGGGCGTGGAGGGTGTGAGCTCCGCTCCTCCCCCCAGGAAGGAACCGAGACCCGAGGCAGCTGTTTTGTGGTTTAGCTCGTCGTTTGCACTTCTTGGGCTCCTGAGCAGGCCTCAGTGCCTCCTTTCTTTACCTGGAAATAGGCGTGTCTCAGGAGGCAGGAGATGCAGGGTGGAGCCCTGGCCTGGCCCCTTGCCGGTAAGGAGCCACCCTCCCAGAGGGAGCCTCAGTGTCCCCGATTGTGAAACAAGGATACCGCTGGAGACCTCTCTTCCAGTCTCTGAGTAAGGAAATGTAAAGTGCATGGGAAGGAGGGCTCTGGGGGTGGGTGGTGTGGAGGACAGGGTTATTTTGTGGCATTTTTGTGCTTCTTTGACTACACCTGGAAGTTTCTACCTCGTTTGGAGTTACTTCTAGACATATTTTGCCTCCTCTACCAGATGGGGGGCAGCCTGCAGATCTAAGTTATTTCACTTGCATGTAACAGGTGCTCAATGACTGAATAAGGCAGAGCTGAAAAAGTCCCTGTGGATTGCCCAGTCCTGAAGATTTGAACTCTCTCTGTCCTGTGAGGCCCGGCATCCTGCCTCAAGGGCCACCATGGTGGGGAAGGGGAACCTAGAGGACAGGGCTCTGGACCCTTCCCTATCTTATTTCAGACAGGACCAGTTCCATTTTTCTTTTATTTCCTCTATGTATTGGGAAACCCCTGAGGCTGTTTTCGATGTCAGATTACTCAGATCCAACCTGATCCAGTTGTTTCCGGTGGGGTAGCTGAGGTCCAGAAGTGTGCAAAACGATTTGGGCAAGCTTCTCTAGTGGCCAGACCTTACCCAGGACACCTGTCCCCTAAATCAGAGGCTAGGAGCTGCCTTTCTCTGGCCATGTGGGCTCTGAGCAGCCATTTCCCCAGCTCTTAGCACCACCTCTCCTACACTCTAACTCCAGGGCCCAGGGGCTGCCTTCTGGCCCTTCTGGGAGAAGAAGCCTGTGAATCTCATCCTCTGAGCACTTTCCAGGCCTTTAGTGGGACCATTTATGTGAATTGATCTTTCAGGTTGAGGTCAAAAAGATTGAGAGTCCCTGGCCCAACTGAGTAGACTAGTTACTTACCTGCCTGTGTCCCTGCTTTTGTTCTTGCTGCTACTTCTGTGGCAAAACTGACCCAGTCTCTGTCCTCATTCTGTGCCCCGTCCCTGTCTCCATCCAGCCTTCTAAGATTGGAGCCTGAGGGGCTGTGGGCTGAGCAGCCCCTCAGGCTAACCCATTTTCTAGTTGAGAAAATGAAGGCTCAGAAAGACCAAGGAACATATGGGCACTCAGCAACTAAATGGCAGCTAGGATTTGAATGCAGTTCTGACTCTAAGGTTGGTGCTTTTTCCATCACATCACCTCTCATGATGGCTAGAAAATGGCTAATGGACAAATGTCATGGAGACGGGCAGGGGTGAGGGGAGAATGACAGAAGGAGGGGGCAGCTTTCAGTAGGGGACTGGACATTAATAGAGGCATAAATTCATAATATAATTTTATCTGAAATGAATGTACTCTTTGCCCTGCACTTTCCTTTTATTTTAGATTGGATATGTAAATTTTTTTCTTTTTTCTTTTTTTTTTTTGAGATAATCTCCCTCTGTCACCCGGGCTAGAGGGCAGTGACGCTATCTTGACTCACTGCAGCCTCCACCTCCCGGATTATAGCAATTCTCCCACCTCAGCCTCCTGAGTAGCTGGGATTATAGGTGTGCATCACCAAACCCAGCTGATTTTTGTATTTTTAGTAGAGACAGGGGTTTCATCATGTTGGCCAGGCTGGTCTCCAACTCCTGACCTCAGGTGATCCACCCACCTCCACCTCTCAAAGTGGTAGGATTACAGGCACAAGCCACCATGCCCAGTTGTAAAATTTACAAATCTTTAAGTGTTTGATTCGACTACTCTCTCTCTTTGTTTTTTTTCTTTTTTTTTTTTTTTTGAGACAGAGTCTCAGTCTGTCGCCCAAGCTGGAATGCAGTGGTGGGATCTGGAATCACTGCAACCTCTGCCCCCTCACGTTCAAGCAGTTCTCTTTTTCTTTTTTCTTTTCTTTTTTTTTTTTTTCTTTTTTTTGAGATGGAGTCTTGCTCTGTCACCCAGGTTGGAGTGCAATGGCTCTATCTTGGCTCACTGCAATCTCTACCTTCCAGGTTCAAGCCATTCTCCTACCTCAGCCTCCCAAGTAGCTGGAATTACAGGTGCCTGCCACAACACCTGGCTAATTTTTTTTGTATTTTTAGTAGATATGGGGTTTCACCATGTTGGCCAGGCTGGTCTGGAACTCCTGACCTCGTGATCCGCCCACCTCGACCTCTCCAAGTGCTGGGATTACAGGCTTGAGCCACTGCACCCGGCCCAAGCCATTATCTTGCCTCAGCCTCCCGAGTAGCTGAGACAGGTTTCACCATATTGGCCTTGAATTCTGGACCTCAAATGATCCACCCACCTCGGCCTCCCAAAGTGCTGGGATTACAGGCGTGAGAAAACACAGCTGGGAGTGGTTTGACAACTCTTGGCAATTGTTGATACCTTTGTAACCAAAATGAAGCATAACATTGCATCAGCCCCAAAAGTTCTCATTTCCAATTAATTTTCCTTCCAATCTTCTAGGCAACCGTTTTCTGATTTTATCATTACTGGTTAATTTGGCTTGTTCCTGGACAAACTGAAATTATATATACTCTCTCATGTATGACTTCTTTTTTTTTTTTTTTTTTTTTGAGATGGAGTTTTGCTCTTGTCACCCAGACTGGAGTGCAATGGCACGATCTCAGATTCAAGCAATTCTCCTGCCTCAGCCTCCCAAGTAACTGGGATTATAGGCACCCACCACCACACTCAGCTAATTTTTGTATTTTTAGTAGAGACAGTGTTTCAATATGTTGGCTAGGCTGGTCTTGAACTCCTGACCTCAGATGATCCACCCTTCTTGGCCTCTCAAGTGGCTTATTTTACTGGACATAATATCTTTTTTTTTCTTTTCTTTTTTTTTTTTTTTAAAGATAGGGTTTCACCATGATGGCCAAGCTGGTCTTGAACTCCTGACCTCAGGTGATCCACCCACCTTGGCCTCCCAAAGTGCTAGGATTACAGACGTGAGCCACCGCGCCTGGCCTGGACATAACATCTTTAGATTCATCTGTGTTATTACAGTATGAGTGTCTGGTTCTTTGTCATTGCTGAGTCATATTCCATTATATGGATATACCACGATTTGTTTATCTCTTCTCCAACTGATGAACATCTAAGTTCTTTCCAGTTGTGGGCTCCTATGTGAACATTCTCATACAAGTCTTTTGTGAACATTTGTATTCACCTAGAGGTAAAATGGGTTGTGAACTGTATTATTTTACATTCCTGTAGCCATGTATGAGAGTTAGAATTATTCCACATCCTTGACAGTAGTTGGTGCTGTCAATCTTTTTGATCTTAGCCATTTTTGTGACTGAGTAGTAGGCTCAGTCTCAAAAAAAAAAAAAAAAAAAAGAATGATGTAGATTTGGTCCATTGGCCGAAGGCAAACGGGTCATCATGTAGTATGCTCAATCCAGGTCTCCTTCTTTTCTTTTTTTCTTTCTTTATTTGTAAAAGATGGGGTCTTGCTATGTTGCCTACGCTGGGGTACAGTGGCTATTCACAGATGTGATCTCATTACCATTATCTTATGGTGGCTTTCCATCATGGGTCACTGTATGAATGATGGTGCCAATAGCTGAGAGAGCAAGGGAGAATGAATATTTGGGGAGGGGAGTGATAATGAGTTTAGTTCCATGCTCCATGGTTCAGAGCAGTCCAGGAAGATAAGGACTGCATTGGCAAGTTAGGAGATTACTGAAACATACTGAGAGCAGGACAAAACTCCTATGCTGATCAAAACTCCTATAATCAGCATAGGAGTTTTGTCCTGCTCCATTTCCAACCTAAGTCAGTCTACCCCTCCTTAGGCAACCTGGTGGTCCCCCACTCCCAGGAAATCACCATATTGCTGCCAAACCTAGTGCAGACACCTGATCTATCTGCATAGTACACTGCAACCGAGAACTCTTAGGCTCAAGCGATCCTCTCACCTCAGCCCCCTGAGTAGCTGGGACGGTAGGTGTGAGCCACCATGCCCGGCAATCCAGAATTATTTCTAAAAGTCCTTTCAGTTCTTTTTTTTTTTTTTTTTTTTTAAGATGGGGTTTCACCATGTTGGCTAGGCTGGTCTCGAACTCCTGACCTCAAGCAATCCGCCCACCTTGGCCTCCCAAAGTGCTGGAATTACAGGCGTGAGCCACCACACCCGGCAAAGTCCTTTCAGTTCTAAAAAGAAGAAGTGAATATCTGTTGTCTAAATCTCCAGCCAAAGAGTTGATTGGCTCAGGTTGTCCAAATGTGGTGAGGAGGCCACAGACCTCCATCTCATGCAGTCAGACGCAGCCAGGAGAGTTTCCAATGCTTGGGCTTCAGCAGCCATTATGCTAATTTTCTTTTCTTTTTTTTTTTTTTTTTCTTCTTTTCTTACAAGGACGCAGGTTCATTATGCTAATTTTCTTTGCCAAGCCGAGTCTCATGAAGCAGAGGCGGTGATGGCAGTGAGGTGGAGACCCAATGCCTTGTGTTCAAATTTTGTGCTACAGGGCAACCCCACACAGACATCCGCAAGGGACTTTGGGGGTGCACACGTGCTTCCTGGGTTTCTCTCTGAAGCCCCGTGTGGTTAACAGATGTGAATGGCAGGGAAAAGCATGGGTCTAACTCAGAGAGTGAGTGGTCTGCGATGGTGGAGAAATTCCGGAGAGGGTGAGTCTAGCGGCCGGGTGCAGTGGTTCATTACTGTAATCCCAGTGCTTTGGGAGGCCAAGGCGGGAGGATCACCTGAAGTCAGGAGTTCAAGACCAGCCTGGTCAACATGGTGAAACTTCGTCTCTACTAAAAAATACAAAAATTATCTGGGCATGATTGTACTAACCTATAATCTCAGTTACTTGGGAGGCTGAGGCAGGAGAATCGTTTGAACCCAGGAGGCGAAGGTTGCAGTGAGCTGAGATCACGCCACTGCACTCCAGCCTGCGAAACAAAAAAAGACTGTCTCAAAAAAAAAAGTGAGTGAACCTAGAAAGGTGAAGCAGGAGGGGGTTTCCAGGAGGATATGGTCAAGAGGTTGAATATGGAGAGGTTGGGTAGAAAAAATGGATCCTGGAAGAGAGCTGCTGACAGAGATCAGCGTGGGTTGACAGCAAGACCCCGAGGGAAACAAAAATAATTACAAAACTATGATGATTAGAGTTCTTCACCCTGGTGCACAGTTTCAGAAGAAGTAAGACCGTGTACTCATCTCATGTGAGCTTCACGAAAGCCCTGTGAAGTTGGCAGAACAGAAATGATTTTCCCCATTTTGCATGTGGCGAAACTGAGGCTTAGAGTTTTAATGTCTTGGCCAAAACACCTCAAAAATTAAGTAGCAGAACTGAGGCATGAAAGCCAGATCCTGACTCCAAACGTAGGGTGGCTCGGAGCCCTCAGTGGGCACAGGTGGGGAATGGAGGTGCTTCACGAGGTGGTAGCTGCAGTGACCTTCACTGGGGCACAGCAGGGCTCCTTCCTGGCATTACTCAGCCTGAAATCAGCCAAAGAGAGTGAAAGGCAGCAAATGGAGAGAGGCCAGATCCTGTCCTGTAATCTGTTCTTTTTATTATTTTTTTTATGGAGACAGAGTCTCCGCTCTGTCACCCAGGATGGAGTGCAGTGGGGTGATCTTGGCTTACTGCAACCTCTGCCTCCCAGGTTCAAGTGAGTCTCCTACCTCGGCCTCCCAAGTATAGGTGCCCACCATCACACCTAGCTAATTTTCGTTTTTTAGTAGAGACAGGGTTTCTCCTTGTTGGCCAGGCTGATCTTACACTCTTGGCCTCAAGTGATTCACCTGCCTCGGCCTTCCAAAATGCTTGGGGTTACAGATGCGAGCCACCACACTCGACAACCTCACAATTAGTTCTTTTTTTTATTTGAAATGGAGTCTTGTCTCACACTGTCACCTGCACTGTAGTACAATGGTGTGCTCTTGGCTCACTGCAACCTCCACCTCCTGGATTCATGCAACTCTCCTGCCTCAGCCTCCCGAGTAGCTGGGATTACAGGTGCACACAATCACACCCGGCTAATTTTTCGTATTTTTACTTGAGACGGAGCTTCAGTATGTTGGCCAGACTGGTCTCGAACTCCTGACCTCGTAATTCTCCTGCCTTGGCCTCCCAAAGTGCTAGGATTACAGGTGTGAGCCACCGTGCTCTGCATGATTAGTTCTTAATAAGAATATTTCAATCCACCTCTGCCTCAGTGCTCTCATCTTCAGGAGAGCTTGCTTTAAAAGCCCTGAACTCAGGTCCCCTTAGGGGTGAGGCACTGAAAAGAGCTCTGAGCTGAAAGTGAGGTGGTGACGTCCCACCCCATGCTGGTGCTGCCAGCTATGGGTGCTGTGGGACAGTTTCCCTGTCAGCCAAATGGCACAAGGCCCAAGTGTAGCCAACTTCTCTCTGAGCAACACCTGCTATTAAACAAAAAGCAGGGAAAAAAATCTCCAAACCCACAGGAAATGGATACTCCAGCCAAAAATCTGCAAGGGAAATGCAGCTGTTGTTCCCAAAGAAATCCCAATTTGTGGACCCCTCTTGCCAATTTGGACACCAGGAACTGAGGTTCTAGAAGAGGTTCCTGTTCCAGAGATTCATGTTGTGAATCAGATATTCAGTCAGCATTCACTGAGCTACCACAGATTCATTCATTCATTGATTCATTCATTCACCTAGAATTTACTGAGCACCTACTAGGTCCTGGGGTAGATACCTGAGATGTCCCCATGAACAAGATAGACAATCTCCGCCCATGCGGAGGCCATAGCTTAGCTTGGGAGACAATTGCACATGGCTGAGCATGGTGGCTCACACCTGTAATCTTACTTAAAAAAGGATGAGGCAGGCGGATCACTTGAGGTCAGGGGTTCAAGACCAACCTGGCCAACATGGCAAAACCCTCGTCTCTACTAAAACTACAAAAATTAGCTGGGCTTGGTGGTGGGCACCTGTAATCTCAGCTACTTGGGAGGCTGAGGACAAGAATCGCTTGAACCTGAAAGGCAGAGGTTGCAGTGAGCTGAGATGGCATCACTGCACTCTAGCCCAGGTGACAGAGCTAGACTCTGTCTCAAAAAAAAAAAAAAGAAAGAAAGAAAGAAAAGAAAAGAAAAAAAAGAAACATAATTCCAGCACTTTGGGAGGCCGAGGTCGGGTGGATCATCTAAGGTCGGAGTTCAAGACCGGCCTGGCCCACATGGCGAAACCCCATCTCTAAAAAAAAAAAAAGAAAAGAAAAGAAAAGAAAAGAAACAACTAATTGCACAGTGACAGCCACAGAGAAGTACAGGGTGTGTATAACAGGGGCCTGATCCTGTCCAGGGAAGACTTCCTTGCGGAAATGACCTTTACACTGAGCCCTGAAGGAGTTATAGGGGGAACCAGGTAGAGTGTTTCAGGCAGAGGGAAGAAGCAAGGAGAACCAAGCATCCTGCTCTCCCTCCAGCTGTTCTGAAATCTAGAAGGCCCTGGTGGCTGGAGGGGCACAGAGAAGGGATCAAGCCCCGGGCAAAGGGTGATGTTAGGGCTGGCAACATCTGTGAGGAGAGGAGTAGCTGCCTGCCTTTCTCCTGCCCCAGGGAAACCATGAGTCCACGAGTGGCAGGCCAGCTGTCCTCTGGAGGAATTCGCCTGGCATCTGTGGGGAAGAAAGCCAAGACATTTTTTTTTTTCTTTTTGAGATAGAGTCTCACTCTGTTGTCAGGCTGGAGTGCAGTAGTACAATCTCGGTTCACTGCAACCTCTGCCTTCCAGGTTCAAGTGATTCCCCTGCCTCAGCCTCCCAAGTAGCTGGGACTACAGGTGCCTGCCACCATGCCCAGCTAATTTTTGTATTTTGAGTAGAGATAGGGTTTCATCATATTGGTTACGCTGGTCTCAAACTCCTGACCTCAAGCGATCCACCTGCCTCAGCCTCTCAAAGTGCTGGGATTACAGGTGGGAGCCACCCCACCCGGCCTAGCCAAGGCACTTTCAAAATCGGCGGCGGGGTAGCTTTTAAAGGGGTTGACTCCCTAACAGCAGGGACTGGGCCTGGGTTTGCTTGTGGTTGCCTACATGTCTGGCTGTTTCTAGATGGTGTTTAATGTAGCAGACTCTATCTGCATATATTCACCAGTGCCATGCAAAGAAAGGGAGAATTGTTATTTCTTTTTTTTTATTTTAACATTAGTCACATGATTTTTTTTTTTTTTTTTTTTTGAGACGGAGTCTTTCTCTGTCTGCTGGGCTGGAGTGCAGTGGCGCAATCTTGGCTCACTGCAACCTCCACCTCCTGGGTTCAAGGGATTCTCCTGCCTCAGCCTCCTGAGTAGCTGGGACTACAGGTGCCTACCACCATGCCCAGCTAATTTTTGTATTTTTAGTAGAGATGGGGTTTCATCATATTGGCTAGGCTGGTCTCAAACTCCTGACCTCAAGCGATCCACCCGCCTAGACCTCCTAAAATGCTGGGATTACAGGAGTGAGCTGCCACAACACTTCTGTGTATATATATGATCAAGTGCTTAGGAATTTATTCCAGGGCATGAAAATTCAACATGAGAAGTTCTCAGAAAATATTTGGGGCAGCTACATTGAGCAGCAAATGAGAAGGTATATGGGTCGGAGATCACAGTTGTAAGCAATAGAGGGAGATCCCAGCTCACTGATGCAGAAGAGGCACACCTTGGAAGATGTTTTGTTGTAGACAACATCCTTGAGAAGGCTGGAAAACCAAGCTGGCCAGAACCAATAAAGGCCAGGCAATAAACACAAGATCTTGTATAGGAGCACATTCTAATTCTAGCTTTTTTTTTTTTTTTTTTGAGATGGAGTCTTGCTCTGTGGCCCAGTCTGGAGTGCAATGGCATGATCTCGGCTCACTGCAACCTCCGCCTCCTGGGTTCAAGTGATTCTCTGCCTCAGCCTCCCAAGTAGCTGGGATTATAGGTGCACCCCACCACGCCCAGCTAATTTTTGTATTTTTAGTAGAGACGAGGTTTCACCATGTTGGCCAGGGTGGTCTCCATCTCTTGATCTCGTGATCCATCCACCTCGGCCTCCCAAAGTGCTGGGATTATAGGCATGAGCCACCGCGCCCAGCCAATTCT
This sequence comes from Cacajao melanocephalus, assembly GCA_963573385.1. NCBI lineage: Eukaryota > Metazoa > Chordata > Mammalia > Primates > Pitheciidae > Cacajao > Cacajao melanocephalus. The sequence goes on along the minus strand of CAUYLG010071776.1, from coordinate 66,091 downwards.
AGCTCTTGCTGCTATGAGTAACATTTCTCTAGCACCCACATCCATGCGGCTCCCTTAGATTGCAGAGCCAGTAAATGGCCAGGCCTAGGTCACTCCTGCATTCCAGGTGTAAGTGAATGGACTTGGGGAGGATCTGGCCTATTCGTTGTGCTATGGTGGCAGGAGGGGCATTGTTGATACTAAAGTGGGCAGCCACAAGACCACTGATGCCACTAGAGATGGGGAACCTTCAAATGCCACAGAATTCTACTGGCCTAAGGAGGGTCACAGGGCCACAGCTGAGGGAGGGCAAAAGCCTTCTGGGGAGCTTTCAGATGAGATCAGGAGCTTTCAGGGTGGTATGGCCGTAGACTTTCTGGGGAGCTTCGAGAAGAGAGCAGCCTGACATTGAGTACCTCAGTGAACCTCAAAATCCGCCTGTGTAAAATGGGTGGATTTGAGCACTAAGTGTCTACTGCCTGGCATGTGGTGCTATTGAATGTCTGTGCTGTTATCATTATTATTAGCAGAAGTAATAGTAACTTCACCCAGCTGTTATCACAGCAGTTACGTCCTCAAGGGAAAGAGACCCAATGTATGAAAATCTAGAGAAATTTAAAAGCAACCATACACATTTGTACAAAGAATTTCTTCGCAAGTTTCTTTAAATGTTTGTCTCTCCAGTATACTGAAATGGAGATTTAATTTACCAAAAGTAATCAAATGAATGAATGAGTCACCATCTTACAGATCCTCTGTTGAAGGAAGTAGATCTTTTGCAGGAGCAGACAGATCTTAGAGACCCTATACTTGCTTCGCTGAGGAAGCCTTAACAAAGGAAGAAGAAAGTTCACACCCTTGTGACTCAGGGCAACCCCACCCCACCCCCAACACACACACACACACACACACACACACACACACACACACACATCTCCAGGAGAGTTGGGCTTTACCACCATATTCTCCCCTCCCACCAGAAGAATGTAGCTTTCCACAAACACAGAAGGCCTGCCGGCAGTGCTGTTCTAGGAAGTGTTTCATGAGCAGCTCTCTGAAAAATGAAAGCTCTGGTATGTGTTCTTTGCCACTTTCTATAGTGTAAATATTCCCACCAAGATCAATTTAATCTTACCATCACTTGAGGAGCTGGGAGTAGATGCACAGTAGCACATTGATATATAGTATTTTCCACTATGACTAGGTACAATAGATGTAAGTAACTTCAATAGTATAAAATCAGGCTGGCCATGGTGGCTCATGCCTGTAATCCCAGCACTTTGGGAGGCCAAGGCAGGGGATGGTTTATGTACCGGAGTTTGAGACCAGCCTGAGCAACATAGTAAGACCTCATCTCTTAAAAAAAAATAAAAGATTAGCTGGGCATGGTGATGTGCACCTGTAGTCCCAGCTACTGGGGAGGCTAGGGTGGGAGGATCGATTGAGCTCAGGAGATACAGGCTGCGGTGAGCGGTGACCATGCCATTGTTGTCAGCCTAGGCAACAGAGTGAGACGCTATCTCAAAAAAAAAAGAGAGTATAAGATATAATAAAATAATTATTAAGTGATGAGTTTTTATGAATGCCTTTGTTCCTAATACAGTTCATTTAATTTGTAAGTTTATATAATTTAATCTTTTAATAAGGGCTATGTTTAACAACTGAATCACCAAGTTCTTGAAAATTCAACCTGCAAGCCAGCATGAACCAACTCCAGCACACTGTTAGTTTGGGGGATCCCAGAGTGAGGTCAGCACAAAGAGGCCATCCCTAAATAGTGACCCCTACCTCTCCTTGTCACTTTCCAAGATGTCAGCATTCTTGTTTTGTTTTGTTTTGTTTTGAGACAGAGTCTTGCTCTATTCCCCAGGCTGGAGTGCAGTGGTGTGATCTCGGCTCACTGCAACCTCCCTCCCACCGGGTTCAAGTGATTCTCCTGCCTCAGCTTCCCCAGTAGCTGGGTTTACAGGAATGCACCACCATGTCCAGCTTTTTTTTTTTTTTTTTTTTTTTGAGATGGAGGTTTACCTTTGTTGCTGAGACTGGAGTGCAATGATGAGATCTCGGCTCACTGCAGCCTCCGCCTCCCAGGTTCAAGTGATTCTCCTGCCTCAGCCTCCCAAGTAGCTGGGACTATAGGTGTTCACCACCACACACAGCTAATTTTTGTATTTTTAGCAGAGATGGAGTTTCACCATGTTGGCCAGGCTGGCCTCGAGCTCCTGACCTCAGGTGATCCACCCACCTCAACCTCCCAAAGTGTTGGGATTACAGGTATGAGCCACTGCGCCCTGCCCCAACATCTTTTATTTGCCTTGTAACCCTTGTGTTTGGTTCAGAGCTGAATCCTCAGGGCTTAGAATGGTGCTAGCCTGCACATAGTAGGCCCTCAATGAACATGAATTGATTGAATAAAGAGAGGCAGGACATGAAGCCTTTAAGAGTTCACATCTTAACAGGCTGAGGTGGGAAGATCACTTGAGGCCAGGAGTTTGAGACTACAGTGTGCTATGGTCATGTCTGTGAAGAGCCACTGTACTCCAGCCTGAGCAACATAGTGAGACCCTGTCTCTAAAAGAAACTTTAAACACACACACACACACACACACACACACACACACACACACACACCCTGCCTCTGGTTAAGCCTGTTTCTGCATCTGCAAAATGAGGTTCCTTTCAGCTATAAAAAGTCTATACCTGGTAAGCCTGGCACAGTGGCTCACACCTGTAATCCCAGCACTTTGAGAGGCTAAGGCAAGCAGATCACCTGAGGTCAGGAATTTGAGACCAGCCTGGCCAACATGGTGAAACATCATCTCTGCTAAAAATATAAAAATTAGCCGGGCGTGGTGGCAGGTGCCTGTAATCCTGCTACTCAGAAGTCTGAAGCAGGAGAATCGCTTGAGGGTTGCAGTGAGCTGAGATGGCGCCACTGCACTCCAGCCAGGTGACAGAATGAGACTCTGCCTTAAAAAAAAAAAAAAAGTCTATACCTGGTAAAGACATCCTTTCTGCACAGCATGGCCAGAGTGCTGAGACACTCCTGTCTTACAATGTGAAAAGGCCCTGTCTCTCAGTGCTAGCAGATATTGTAACACCCATTGCCTTTGCCATGGGGTGAAATGTTTTAGAGTCAAGGAGGAAAGTGTGCCTGGGTGACTCATTCCAGCAAGATAGAGACCTACAACTCCATCTTGAACACGGAGCCCTCTGCAGCCCAATGGGCGCTCCTAGGAGGCAGAAACGTGGTCCTGGTCCTCTACCTTTCTTTGCATCATGCCTTCCATCTTAGCACAGTCCTTTATTTCTAATCTTCCGTGGACTCACGCTTCAGTAAAAACAGTAAAACTGAATTACTCTCAATTCTGTGCCTGCTTATAGAGGAACAGGTAGCATCTGTCTGCAGCCTTCACTTCAAGAGCCACTGTTCTGGGGGGCATTGCCAACTGCCCTTAGCTGACTTTTATCCTCCCAGGGGTTGGCAAAGCAGGTATTTGACGATCCTTAGTCTGCAGGTGAGAACACAGGCCAGGCAGGGTTTTGGACACTCCCTTTGAGGAGCAGAGGGAGGCGGCATGACCCACGCCTCCCATGCCTCAGAGGTATGAGACTCACGCCCTGCCAGACTGACTCATCTCTGCTCAGAGCTGAGATGATAGAGCCTCATCTTTAACTCATGAGGTTCAGGGGCAGAGGCGGGAACAGAGATCAACCCAGGACCAACATCTTCCCTGAATCTCACTGTCCTCTGAAAAGTTGTCCCCTCCAGGGCAATCTGGAAATGGGCCAAGGACTCTTCCTTTGCTAGTGAATCTGGGTGTAGCTGGAGACCTTCTCTGGTGTGCGACAACCTGGGGCAGAAGCCAACCCCCAAATCCATCTGCTTTGAGGCAGCATCAGAGGATTTCCTGTCTTTTCCCCCAGAGTCTTCTTTCCCGACTGTGGGTGGCTCCGGTTGGTCTTCAGATTCGCTTTCTGAGTGGTGCAGCATGGACCCGGTCATAGAGCAAATAGGGGTACCTGGGTTCTGCTCACCCCTTCTGCAGATGGGCAAACTGGGAAAGGGAAGTCATCCAGACACCAGATTAAACAAATAATGAGACAATTATAGCTCATGTGTGCTGGGCATTTTTTTTACTCACACCGGACATATTCTAGCCACTTTTTAAAAGCCCTGCCTTTTATGCAGCCAGAAACACCAGGTGGTAGGGATTGTTATCATTCTAGTTTCACAAGGGAGGAAACTGAGGCACGAAAATATTAAGACATTTCTAGGGCCACATGGTATGGAAGAGACATGGGACTGAGACACAGACAATGAGATGGTTCCTGCATCAGAGCAGTGTGCCACCCACACAAAGAAACCACTCAGCAAGCTGGGAGCCGGCCAGCCCCATGTGCAGCCCCCTCAACCAACAGATGGGGAAATCCTGGCTCAGAGGGGTATGGGGCCTTCCCTAGGCTCACTCAGTCCAGACTGGAGCCCAGGAGTCCTGACTGGTCTTAGTGCTCCCTGCACTCCACCTGGGGCTCCACCATCCTCAATCACCAGGTGACTTCCTGAGACGGGGAAACTTCGGGCCTCCTATGAATAGACCCACGTTGGGGTGGTGTGGGCGGTCCAGCCTGAGAGCAACAATGTCCTCCTCCCACACTGTTGGAGAAAGGTCTTGGGGCATGGAGTCCTGGCTTCAGCTGTAAAGTTCAGAAAGTCTTTGTTCTCCTGTCAGATCGCCCTTGCAGCAGAGAAATGGACTACTCATCAGCTCTGTGTCACATTTCCTGTTTGTGAGCCTGGACCCAAGTGGAGTTTTAGGTGAAGGGCAAGGGGCGTGGAAGCAGAGCCTTCCTTACTGGAATTACAATTGTCAGCGGGGAAAAGAGCCTAGAAGATTTCACCTAAACCTTTGTTTTGTGGATTTGGAAACCGAGACCTAGAGAATGCAAGAACCTGTCCCAGTTCATGTGTGTGCCGGAATCACAAATGGGTTTTTTGGTGTTCTGTTATGTTTTGTGTGTATGGGTGGGTTTTTTGTTTGTTTTTTGTTTTTTATTATTATAGAATCTTAGAATGAGTGAGCTAGCAGAAACCTAAGCTGTTCCCCAGTCCACTTCCCCATGTTCCATAGATGTAATCTGACGAAGTGGGTGGATGTGGGTGCAGAGGGGAGGGGACCTTCCCCCTTCCCTCCTTCTTGGAGCCTCTGTATCTTCATGTGTAAAATAAAGCCCAGGGCCCTGCTCTGCTGATCCCATACTGTCATCCACCTTTGTGTGTGCTAATCAGTGTGGGGCTAGCACTGACGGGGAGTGAGTGCTGGGCTCTCTTCTATTTCTCCCCAGAGCCCACCCTGAGTCCCAGGTTTGGGAACCTTGTCTCCACCCCACTGCTTTCCTATAAACCAGCCATCCGCCACTCAGCACTGACTACATTATGGCAACTTCCTTTACTCCATCAACTCATGAAGACATGTATTTCAAAGGAATATGATGCTGGACACTTTACACGTGACAACACTTGACCTTCACAACAACCTTGCAAAATCCTGTTCCTTCCACTGGTTAGGACCGGATACTGAAGCTCTGAAGGAGGCTACCTGAGGACTGTCATATAGCCAGTGGGGTAGGGGACTCTCGGGGGTTGTCCCAGCTCCTCACGGTCTTCCTGGAGGCTGCATTCTGTCTGTCTGCCTTGTAGCCAGCACTGAGCAGAGGGCAGGGGAGCCAGGAAAAGTGGGCCTATGTGGCCTGGGACCAAGGACACCCTGGCAGGCAGACCTGTTGGCTGCCCTTCAAACCCGTATTCTTTTAATATTTGTTCAGCATTTATCTGGGGTGGGGAAATGGATTTGCAATGAATACAAATCATGAACCTCTTCCAGATTCCAAATACTATACTATACCGGACTGTTTTCCAGAAGCAGAAGGAACAGAAATTCACAGACAGGGTAACTTTCCCAGTAGCAGTGAGTTAACGTCCTGGAGAAACACTGGCTGTTCCCTGCTTTTCTGTAGCTCTCTGTTTCTCTTCCATTTGTGTTTGAGCGTTTCCAAGCCAGACGGCTTCTGGGGAGGCTCATTAGAGGGTTTATTTTGGTTCCAGTTTTGTTTTAAATTGCCTTAAATATACACGAGAACGGCTAGTCTTAGAGAGGAGGACCACTCTGTGTGTCATTTATTTTGACTGAGCAGCTTGGTGTTGTACTTCAGTTGGCATCCTTGAACTTGCCTCCCTGTATTAAATAAGGAAAAGTATCACTCACATTTACATAATAGCAACAATTCATTTTTTCAGAGTGTCAGAGAACCAGCAGATTTATTTACTTCAATAACTTTCTGTCTGGTTACAAAAGTAATATGTTCTCCTTGCAGAACATTTGAAAAATGTAGAGAGGGGCCTGGTGCAGTGGCTCATGCCTGTAATCCTAGCACTTTGAGAGGCTGAGGCAGGTGGATCATCTGAGGTCAGGAGTTTGAGACTAGCCTGACCAACATGATGAACCCCTGTCTCTACTAAAAATACAAAAGTTAGCTGGGCTTGGTGGCAGATGCCTGTAAGCCCAGCTACTCTACCCTGGGTGACAGAGTGAGACTCCATCTCAAAAAAAAAAAAAAAAAAAGAAAAATGCAGAGAGGTAGAAGGGAAAAACAGACCACTCTCCCATAATCTTCTTGTGTGGTGTTCACCACTGTTGCTGTGTGAATCTAGTTCTGGCAAGAATGGTTATTTTTTTTTTTAATTGCTGTAAAACACACATAACATGAGATTTCCTATTTTAACCCTTTTTATAATTTTTTAATAAATTCAGTGGGTACAAGTACAGTTTTGTTACATGGATATACTGCATAGTGGTGAGGTCTGGGCTTTTAGTGTATACATCACCCAAATAGTGAACCTTGTACCCAATAGGTTTTTTTTTTTTTTTTTTAGAGATGGAGTCTCACTCTGTCACCCAGACTGGAGTGAAGTGGTGTGATCTCAGCTCACTGCAAACTCCGCCTCCCAGGTTCAAGCAATTCTCCTGCTTCAGCCTCCCAATTAGCTGGGACTATAGGCCCTCACTACCACAACCAGTTAAGTTTAGTGTTTTTAGTAGAGATGGGGTTTCACCATGTTGGTTAGGGTGGTCTCAAACTCCTGGCTTCAAGTAATCCACCCGCCTCAGCCTCCCAAAGGGCTGGGATTATGGGCGTGAGCCACCCCACCCAGCCCCAACAGGTAATATATATTTTTTAAACTATACCACGTTTGGGGGTTATAGAACCAACAGGTCATTTTTTAACTCTCACCCTCCTACAAACTCCCCCCACCTATTGGAGTCTTCAGTGTCTATTAATGTCTGTATGTCCATGTGTACCCATTGTTTAGTTCCCACTTATAAGTAAGAATATGTGGTATTTGATTTTCTGTTTGAGTTATTTGACTGAGTATAATGGTCTCCAGCCCTATCCATGTTGCTGCAAAAGACATGATTTCACTCTTTTTCATGGCTGCATAGTATTCCATGGTGTATATGTGTGTGTGTGTGTGTGTGTGTAGCTCATTTTCTTTATCCAGTTATCCACTGATGGGCACTTAGGTTGATTCCATGACTTTGCCATTGTGAATAGTTCAGTGATAAACATGAGTGCTGGTGTCGTTTGTTGTTGTAGTAGTAGCAGTTGTTGTTGTTGTTGAGACAGAATCTCGCTTTATTGCCCAGGCTGGTGTGCAGTGACACGATCTCTGCTCACTACAACTCTGCCTCCCAGGTTCGAGTGGTTTTCCTGCCTCAGCCTCCCAGGTAGTAGCTGGGATTACAGGTGCATGCCACCACACCCAGCTAATTTTTGTATTTTTAGTAGAGACAGGGTTTTTGCTATGTTGGCCAAGCTGGTCTTGAACTCCTGACCTTGAGAGATCCACCTGCCTCGGCCTCTCAAAGTTCTGAGATTACAGGCATGAGCCACCATGCCTGGCTTACCCACTTTCTTTGTGATATAACAATTTCTTTTCCTTTGGCTAGTTACCCAGTAGTGGTATTGCTGAATCCCATGGAGATTTGAGAAATCTCCATGCTGTTTTGTTCCCCTCCCCTCCCCTCCCCTCCCCTTCCCTTCCCTTCTCTTCCTTTCATCATAAGAACAGTTAAGATGGCAGGGTTGGGTGAAGGGCTTCTCTGGGGAAGCTCCGCTGGGCGATTATGGATAATGGCGAAGGCAGGCAGGGGGTGGGAGACATCAGCTGGGGCAGGCAGGACTTCAGACTTTCAGGCTCCAGGCTTGCATATGGAAACCTGACACTGACGACATGTGCCCAGGGTGGTAGGGGCACAGCTTGCTTTTATACATTTTAGGGAGACATGAGACACCAATCAATATGTGTAAGATGTACCTTGGTTCTATCCAGAAAGGTGGGACAACTCAAGAAGGCAGGACTCGAAGTGGGAGGCAGCTTCCAGGTCACAGGTAGATAAGAGACAAATGGTTGTATTCTTTTGGGTTTCTGATTAGCCTCTCCAAAGGAAGCAATCAGATACACATTTATCTCAGTGAGCATCTGGGGGTGGCTTTGAATAGAATGGGAGGCAGGTTGGCCCTAAGCAGTTCCCAGCTTGACTTTTCCCTTTAGCTCAGTGATTTTGGGGCCCCAAGATTTATTTTCCTCTCACAGAACTATATAGTCATCAAAGTTTTAATATTAGGGACTGAATCTCACCTTGGCTATACTGAGCTATTAATGTAAAAAGGGAATGATTCCTGTACCTGCTTCAGAGTTTCATGAGCCCTGAATGGATTAATAGGCGTAATGTGCAGAGAAGCTGGTTGTGCGCCTTCACTAAATAGTAACAATTGCTGCTGCTGCTACCACTACTATTATAATAATTGTTACTATTATATTATTTTATGAAATAATATATGATACAAATCCTTGCTCTTAAGATGTTTACAGTCTGGAGCAGGAGAAAAGACATATATAAATGATAGTCATTAAAGGTAGAAGTAAAAGGTGAAGATGATGAGCCCAGTAAAGGGCCAGGGAAAGTTTAGAAAGAGTGAAGTTGCTGACAGGGTACGGTGGCTCACGCCTGTAATCCTAGCATTTTGGGAGGCCGAGGCAGGTGGATCACAATGTCAGGAGTTTGAGATCGACCTGGTCAACATGGTGAAACCCCGTCTCTACTGAAAATACAAAAATTAGCCAGACATGGTGGTAGGTGCCTGTAATCTCAGCTACTCAGGAGGCTGAGGCAGGAGAATTGTTTGAACCCAGGAGGCAGAGGTTGCAGTGAGCAAAGATTGTGCCACTGCACTCCAGCCTGGATGACAGAGCAAGACTCTGTCTCAAAAAAAAAAAAAGAAAGAGTGAAGTTGCTTGTGGCTGAGTGTCGAGTGTGGCAGAGTGTACTGGTTAACCTTTTGCACCAGCCACTCGTGGATTAGTTCTGGCTTTGGCTTTTTGCCACCTGAGCTTGGGCAAGAGATGTCACCTCCCTGAGCCTTGGTTTCCTCCTCTGTAAAATGAGGATAACAACTGTAGAATCTACTTCACAGGTACACTATTATGGCTTACTGTAGCCTCAACCTCCTGGGCTCAAGTGATCCTCTCACCTCAGCCTCCTGAGTAGTTGAGACTACAGGCATGAGCCACCACACCTGGCTAATTTTTTTAAAAAATGTATTTTTAGTAGCGACAGGGTCTACTTTGTTCCCTGGGCTGGTCTCCAATTCCAGGACTCCAGCCATCCTCCTGCCTTGGCATCCAAAAGGGATCATAGGCGTGATCCACTGCACCAGGCGCTTTCATTTCTGGCCCACCCACCTGACCAGTCAGTCCCTAACTGCAGATGCATCCAGCGGGTTACCATCCCTGCCACTGTCCCTGGGGCTGGTGAATGAGACTGCGGGGCTGGTCCTTTGCATCCTCAGCAGGGCTGTGGTGCTGCTCGGCACCCTGGGTACTCCTTGTCAGTGTACCCTGCCAGTGCTCATGGCTTCTGCTTCTCAGCTGGGTGTCCCTTAAGCTGTCCTACTTGGACCGAATGATTCATCTTGTTCTTATTTCATAGGAAAGTAAGGTCAGAGTGTTCACCTATCTTTGGGACTTGAGAAGAAAATTTCCATAGTACCTTGAAGAAGTGTTCTTGCATCCACTTCACTTTCCTTAATTCATGCAGGACTGTCATTAAAGGGGAGGTGCAGGTTTTATAGGGAGGAGGGTGGACTAACACCCAGGCACTCTCCTCTCTGTGAGGCCAGCAGCCCAGCGGTCAGGATAGGGTGCATTATGCTGCGGTGACAAGAGACCCCTAATCTTACAGGCCAAAACCAAAAAGGTTTGCTTCTTCGTTTTTTTTTTTTTTGAGATGGAGTCTGCCTCTGTCTCCCAGGCCAGAGTGCAATGGCGCGATGTCAGCTCACTGCAACCTCCGCCTTCCAGGTTCAAGCAATTCTCCTGCCTCAGCCTCCCTAATAGCCGGTATTACACTCAGCTAATTTTTGTATTTTTAGTAGAGATTGGTTTTCACCATGTTGGCCAGGCTGGTCTCGAACTCCTAACCTCGGCTGATCCACCCACTTCAGTCTCCCAAAGTGCTAGGATTACAGGCATGAGCCACTTCGCCTGGCCTGCTTCTTTTTTTAAAAAAAGTTTACGTTTTATTTTTAGAGGCAGGGTCTCCTTCTATCATCCAGGCTGGAGTGCAGCGGTGCAGCCTCAGACTCCTGGGCTCAAGTGATCTTCCCACCTCAGCCTCCTAAGTAGCTGGATTACAGGCATGCCCCACTTCACCAACAAATTGAAATTTAATTTAATTTGGCAAGGCACAGTGGCTCACGCCTGTAATCTCAGCACTTTGGGAGGCCAAGGCCAGTGGATCACCTGAGATCAGGAGTTCAAGACCAGCCTGACCAACAAGGTGAAACCCCCATCTCTATTAAAAAAAAAAAAAAGGAAAAGAAATTTAATTTAATTTACATTAAAATTACGAAAACTTTTTTTGGTAGTGATGAGGTCTCATTATGTTGCCCAAGCTGGTCTCAAACTCCTAGCCTCAAGTGATCCTCCCACCCAAAACATTGGGATTGCAGGCGTGAGCCACAGCACTTAGCAAAAAGCTTCATCTTACTCCAATTAATATGAGCATCTTGGGTCAGCTGGGGGCAGTCACCTTCTTAAATATCCTCCATGGCTCAGAGAAAGAGGGCTCTAGAAAGCCTTGCATTGGCAATTAAATGCTCCTTGGGCCCATTCCCTCTTACTGATCAGAGTAGTGACACGCCCCTGCTGACCACACACAGCAGGGCCACGACATGAAATCCCACCCTGAAGGTGGATAGCAGGAAATAGGCAGTGGAACGGCATGGATGCGTACCCCACGTTGGATGTTCCCTTTTTTGCCTAGCTTGCTAACAGCAGTTCAGCAAGCAGAGGCACCCCGCCTAGGCCCTGCAGATAGAGCAGCCTGAGGGCTTGTCATTGTGAATGCTAGGAAGCCACACCCAGAGAAGAAAAACCTCAAAGCCACTTCTCAGCCTGAAGTGCTAAGCAGAGGAACAAAAAGACACATGTTGCTGCCAACAGGCATGGAGAAATAAGTAAACCGATGGAGAGGGCCGATGCTGCCTACTAAGAGCTCCTAGGCCAATGAAGGGTGCTAAGCACATGAGGGGCTGGGGTGGGGGACAAAAGCCAGGGGTGGAATCAGGGCTTCAAACTGCATTCTGTGGAACAGGCACACGTCACACGTCATGCTTCATTGAGTGGAGGCTCATTTTCAGAGCTTTCGCCGAGTTTCTGAGCTGTTGTATGTTTATGCTTAAGGGAGGGATATTCTTGCTAAATTGAGCGCCTCCTGTATCCTGGGTCCACCTGCGATGCTCATCTTTTCTCAGCGGTGTTTCTGTGCCCATATCCAAAAGCCCACCACAGCATCTCAGAACCATTCAAGAGGCCAGGCCCTGTGGCTCACACCTGTAATCTTAGCACTTTGGGAGGCCAAGGCAAGCAGATTGCCTGAGCTCAAGAGTTTGAGACCAGCCTGGCCAACATGGCGAAACACTGTCTTTACTAAAAATACAAAAATTAGCCAGGTGTGTGCCACCATGGGAGGCTGAGGTGGGAGAATTGCTTGAACTCGGGAGGTGGAGGTTGTGGTGAGCCCAGATCATGCCATCGCACTCCAACTGGACAACAAGAGTGAAACTCTGTCTCAAAAAAATAAAAATAAAAAAATTAGCTGGGTGTGATGGCATGACCCTGTAATCCCAGCTTCTTGGGAGGCTGGGAGGCCAGGAGGCTAGGGCACAGAATTGCTTGAACCCGGGAGGTAGAGGTTGCAGTGAGCCAAGATCGCACCACTGCACTCCAGCCTGGGCTACAGAGCAAGACTCCATCTCGAAAAAAGAAAGAAAAAAAAAGAATCATTCAAGAGCAGCAGGGGAGGTAAGGACAGTGATGTGGCCATCTCTGGCAAAGGTTTCTAGGGTTTTCTCCAGCACAGATAAGGAGACTTAGGAAGAAGACAGTTGACAACACCCCACAGCCTGCACTCTTCGATTTTCTGAACTGTGGTTAAGAGGCCGCTTGTCCCAGGGAGCTGTTGGACACCTTGCTACCACTCCTGTTTCCTCACTTTATTGACAAGTGGCCAGTCAGTCATTTTTCCTCGTTTGTGTCTTAGTTTTCTTATCTGTAAAATGATGCAGTTCAGAAGACTGGGTGCATGCTTGAGAGGAGAGTGATGGGTAGTAAGGGTATCCCTATAGCCACACAGCAAGGTGACATGTGAGATTGCTCTCTGAGCCCTCCAGAAGTCCATGGAGCTCAGAGTAAAGGGATGACTCAATGTGGAGGGGGGGCTTTTGTCATTGCTGTCACAGGGCACTCACCTCAGTTGAATAATGCATTTGGGGCCAGGCGAAGTGGCTCCTGCCTGTAATTCCAGCACTTTGGGAGGCCGAGGCGGGCAGATCACTTGAGGTCAAGAGTTTGAGACCCGTCTGGCCAGCATGGTGAAACCCTATCTCTACTAAAAATACAAAAATTGGCTGGGTATGGTTGTGCACACCTGTAAATCCCAGCTACCTGGGGGCTGAGGCAGGAGAATCACTTGAACCCGGGAGGTGGAGGTTGCAGTGAGCTGAGATCATACCACTGCACTCTAGCCTGGGTGACTGAGTGAGACTCTGTCTCAAAAAAAAAAAAAAGAAGAAGAAGAGGAAGAAAGAAGAAGAAGAGGAAGAATAGGAAGAAGAAGAGGAGGAGGAAGAGGAGGAGGAGGAGGAAGAAGAAGAAGAAGGAAGAAGAAGAAGAAGAAGAAGAAGGAAGAAGAAGAAGAAGGAGGAGGAGGAGGAGGAGGAAGAAGAAGAAGAAGAAGAAGAAGAAGAAGAAGAAGAAGAAGAAGAAGAAAGAAGAAGAGGAAGAAAGAAGAAGAGGAAGAAGAGGAGGAAGAAGAATGCATTCGGTTGCATTTGGTAGCACAATGGTTGTATCCTGGGCTCAGCTTCCACTGGACAGTGAGCTCCATGAGATAGGGGCTGTATTTGCTTATCATTGTCAACCCAGCAGCCTGAACAGTGCCTGGCACATGGTAGAAGCTGATATTGGTGCTACATTTATTTGTATCTAATGAATGAATAAACAAATGAACACACAACTCTCTCTAACTCTGACTGAATCCATGACTTGCAGACTCCTTTTTTTGTGGACAAAGTCTTGCTCTGTCACCCAGGCTGAAGTGCAATGGCATGATCTCGGCTCACTGCAACCTCCACCTCCCAGGTTCAAGCAATTCTCCTGCCTCAGACTCCCAAGTAGCTGAGATTACAGGCGCCCGCCACCATGCCTGGCTAAATTTTTGTATTTTTAGTAGAGATGGGGTTTCATCGTGTTGGCCAGGCTGGTCTCCAACTCCTGATCTCAGGTGATCCACCTGCCTCGGCCTCCCAAAGTGCTGGGATTACAGGTGTGAGCCACTGTGCCCAACCGACTTGCAGACTTCTTATGGGGCATGAGGACGTCAGAGAGAGTTCTTGGGCTTCACCCAAACCCAGCTTCCAGTCCCCGCTGAGTCGCCTTGGGCAAGTCACCAAAATCCTTGGGGTCGGTCACCTGTCTGCTCAGTGGGGAGAGCAGCATGACCCCATCTCACAGGTGGTGGTGGAGGCTCCAGCAGGAGGGAGGATTCAAAGATGTTCTGGCGACTGCCAAGCCCCATGCAAAGGAAGGATTGTTTCCAGGACCCAGGAATGAGATGGACTCTTTGGGTACACAAAGCAGGTGGAATCAGAGCCCATGAGGTGCAGAGTTCTGGAATAACTGTTATTAGGAATGGCATAGCTGCCATTTATTGGACAATTGCTCTAGCACCAGGCCTTATGCCAAGCACTTGATGTGCACCATCTGCTTCACAGTGGTCCAGGAGAAAGGCATCGTTATTCTCATTTTACAGATGAGAGAAACCAAGTCTCAGAAGACTCAGGTGACTTGCTTCATTAAGATCACGCATTTATTTAGTCAATTCCCAGGCCTGTCTCACTCCAGTGCAGGCTCTAGCTCCTTCCTCACGCAGAGGTGGAAACAATGCTTATTTCTTTTTTTCTTTTCTTTCGTTTTTTTTTGAGACGGAGTCTTATTCTGTCACCCCAGTGCAGTGGCGCGATCTCTGGTTCACCACAACCTCCACCTCCCTGGTTTAAGCGATTACCCTGCCTCGGCCTCCTGAGTAGCTGGGACTACAGGCACTCACCACCATGCCCAGATAATTTTTTGTATTTTTAGTAGAGATGGGGTTTCACCATGTTGGCCACGATGATCTCCATCTCCTGACTTCATGATCCTCCCGCCTCAGCCTCCCAAAGTGCTGGGGTTATAGGCGTGAGCCACCGTGCCCAGCCAGCAATGCTTATTTCTTAGGCACCAGTAATAATAATACAAGCTCCCATTTCCTAAGTACCTACTAGGTACCGGGAACCGTAGATGTTATGGTTGATCATTTTGACTATTCAAGAAGCACCAGATTACTATATCTTTTCCTTTTTTTTGAGATGGAGTCTCCCTCTGTCATGTAGGCTGGAGTGAAGTGGCATGATCTCGACTCACTTCACCCTCTGCCTCCCAGGTTGAAGTGATTCTCATGCCTCAGCCTCTCAAGTATCTGGGATTACAGGCATGTGCCACCACGCCCAGCTAATTTTTTGTATTTTTAATAAAGATGGGGTTTCACCGTGTTGGCTAGGCTGGTCTCAAACTCCTGACCTCAAGTGATCCACTTGACTCAGCCTCCCAAAATGCCGGGATTACAGGTGTTAGCCATGGTGCCCAGCCTATCATATCTATTTTACAGATGAGTAAACTGAGGCTCAGAGATGGTGAAGTGATTTAACCCAGTGTCACACAGCAAGAAATTAGGTAGGAGAGTTGGGACTTGAATACAGGGCTATCTCATTCCAAGAATAAGAAAGAAAAAGCTATCTCCATAGTGGCCTGAATTAAGATGGTTTTTTTTTTGTTTGTTTTAACTTCCTGCTAGGGTTTCTGGAATCTCATCTTCTGAAATTTGTTCTTGGAAGGCCTTTTATACTCAAGTCAGTTTATTACAAGAGACCCAGGAAAATCTAGGGGAGGAAGAAGAAAAAAAACAGACAAACAACCACAGAGTTTGCCAGTAAATTCTCAGACTTTGAATACCACCAGCCATGCAACAGCTTCCTTTGAGTTTATCACTCTTTCTTTCTTTTTTTTTTTTTTTCAGAAGGAGTCTAGCTCTGTCACCCAGACTGGAGTGCAGTGTCACAATTTTGGCTCACTGCAACCTCCACCTCCAGGGTTTAAGCAATTCTCTTTCCTCATTCTCCCTAGTAGCTGAGATTACAAGCGCTTGCCACCACGCCTGGCTAATTTTTTGAATTTTTAGTAGAGACGGGGATTCACCATGTTGGTCAGGCTGGTCTCAAACTTCTGACCTCGTGATATGCCTGTCTTGGCCTCCCAAAGTACTGGGATTACAGGCGTGAGCCACCGTGCCTGGCCTAAGTGTACACTCTTTCTGAGCAATGGATCAGGCAGGGAGCCAATTTAGAGAGGTTGCAACCTGGACAAGCAAGGGGTGAGCAAGCAAATCTCATGGAGCTGCTTAGGGGTGGTGGGAGCCGCAGGATGGAGCCTGCAGGGGAGGCTAGGAGGGCCAAGCTTCCGGCCACAGGGACCATGGTGAAGTAAGGCAGGAGGGAATAAGTAGGAACTGGGCTGCCGCCATCTCTGAGAAGCCACAGGGACTTTGAGTTCTGGAGAGGGGTAACCTAAAGGAAAAGGAGGATAAAATTAAGGGTCCCAGAAGGTCCCAGCTCAGAAGGTTCTTGAAGAGCACTTTATTGAACTCAATTTCATTGACCATTTTTATGTAGGGTGACCTTATGATTTATCCTTCACATCAGCACCCTTTTGAGAATAAAGGGAGAGCTACAATAATTAACCTTTTAACTGATCCACAGCAGAGGTAAACTACAGAACTGTCCTAGGGAAAGCAGTTCATAGGGTCACCCTGATTTGTTTTTTGAGACAGAGTCTCGCTCTTGTTGCCCAGGCTGGAGTGCAGTGGCATGATCTCGGCTCACTGCAACCTCCGCTTCCCAGGTTCAAGCGATTCTCCTGCCTCAGCCTCCTGAGAAGCTGGGATTACAGGCACCCATCACCGCATCCAGCTAATTTCTGTATTTTCAGTAGAGACGGGGTTTTGCCATGTTGGCCAGGCTGGTCTCAACCTCCTGACCTCATGATCCACCCACCTTGACGTCCCAAAGTGCTGGAATTACAGGTGTGAGCCACTGCACCTGGCTGGGTCACCCTGATTTCACAGGGCTTTCACTGAGGCCCACTTTCCAGATAGAGAGTTGGGGAAGAAACCAGCCCCACTAGGAAGGGTTGCTGAGAAGAGACAAAGTACAAAAAGCAGGAATAGGAGGATGGTGAACAATAAAGCCACAAGAGATGGGATCCAGAGGCAAGGAGGAGCAGCGACTTCCTTTGGTGGGCATCTATGGAGCACCGCCTTGTACCAAGTGTGCCTGGGTGCGCGTGAGCAGTCACTGAGGTATGCGGATACCTCTGGCATCTGTCGGCACTTGTGTCCCTGTCACCAGACTGGAATGGCAAGATGCAGGAGTGAGCCTAACTCATTTCTGTACCTGTCCCACTTCCAGGCACAGTCCCAGGTACTGAGTAAGTGCCCTCCAGATGTTCATTGATGAACTCAGCCTCGGTCAGCAGCTTTCCCAAAGTGTTCCAGGGAAGATGCTTTGCTTGTGGAGGAGACAGTCAGGGAGTCTTATTTCCAAGGAGCTGTGATATTCAATGGGAAAGGCAATGCTAATACAAACATAGCTTATTGACTCTGATCTTGTCTGTGTTATGAAGCTCTAAGCCTCTGTTTCCCCCTCTGGGAAATGGGGAGGATGCCCACTGACTGCAGAAAGGATTCAATGAGACCTCGTATAGAGATGCATGGCCAATTTTATTATTAATAATGTTCTGGGAGGCTGAGCTCAGTTCCACACTAAAAAGATGTGTTTTACAATCTCAATACTCCAGAGATGAAACAGGCTGTCTGGGAAGGTGGTGAGTTCCCTGTCACTAGATGGCTCCAAGCAGAGGCTGTCTGGCATGGATACTGTAAATGGAGTGAGCACCTTTGGGAGGGAGGCTGGGCTAGCCAGACACTGGGAGAGTTGATCGTTCTCACTGGCACAACAGCCTGAAGGACTTGGACTCCCATGGATAAGAGTGACTTTGTTTATTCCTCTTGGGTCACCTAAAAGACTGTGCCAGAGGAAGCTCACGGGGACAACAAGGCTGAGGCTGGGAGTTGGTCTCTTGAGGGATGTGGGGGAGAACAGGAAACAGTCAGAGGCCAGCCAGAAACATTTCACTTCTTCCCACGCAAAACACCCCTTTGCTGCTGCTGGGGCCTCCCAGTTTGACAGAGGGCGGGAGAAGGCTTCTTTAGAGCCACTCTCAGCAGTTCTGACAGTGGCCAGATAAAGCGGAGGATTAGGCACACCTGCTGGTGTCATGCGCCTCCTCCACCCAAAGACCCAGAGGCTGTGGACCTGCCCTCCAGATGGTGTCTGGAGCTGTGTCACGTGCCTGCAGCTCTGAAAGCGCCAACCACACACACCAATACAAGGGATCTTCACCTGGAGTCTGGCTAGACATCATGGGTGCATGAACCCCCGAAGTTGGGATGCGAGTGCAGAGTGAGACACACTAGGCCACTCTTTTTCACAGAGCAAGGGTGGAATAAGCCAGGCGCATGCAGGAAACTGCCTGGAGCTGGGGACAGGGCTGAAAACAGCTGGGGTTCCTGGTTCCCAGACCTGCCTGGGCCCCTCCCTGCGTGGCAAAGGATTTATGCCACACCCCTGTTTGCCTGGCACCCATTGGGATTCACAGACAGCTGCGTGGCTCCCTGTCACCCCCACCCCAGGCACATGCTGTGGCTTTCTTCCCCTTTCCAGATGTAAGTGGGGCTAGAGGTGGCCAGGGCACAGGGACAGCACTGAGGATGGAGGGAAAGCTGGGGCTCCAGACTGGGCTTTCCCTGCGGCTTCCCCGGCTCTAACTCGATGCCCCGCCGCACTTGGCAGCTTCTGGCATCCATGACGCCTCTGCTCCTGATTCTCCTCCCAACTGTTTGGCTGTGTCCCTCGGGTTTCAGGGCGGTACCTGTGAAGGATGCCCCACTCCATCTTCCATTCTTCTCCCCTACACATCACACCTGCTGGCTCCCGCCCACCTTGGCTTCCCCTTTGCCTGCACAGCGGTACCTCCCACATTGGGCTCCGGCTGGGCTCTCTCTCTCCTGGGTCCCGCTGCCAGGATCTTCAAATGCAACACATCGAGAGCCAAACTCACCAACTGCCCGTAGAACAGAGGGAGCAGAGCAGAGCTTTGCAAACTTCAGTGGGCGTTCAGATCATCTGGAGAGCTGGTTCATGCAGAGAGTCCCAGGCCCCACCAGGGACTTTCTGACTCCATCGGGTTGCAGCCACAGCCTGGTGGCCTGCATTTCCATCAGCTCCGGTGATGCTAACCCTGCTGGCTGCTTGCCGCACGCATTTTGAGGAGTGGACTAGATTCACCTGGCTGCCCTCTGTATTCCATTGGTTACTGTTATTATTACCACCCATTTTTAGTTTTTTTCTTTTTTGAGACAGGGTCTCACTCTGTCATCTAGGCTGGAGTGCAGTGGTGTGATCACAGTGCACTCGCAGCCTCAACCTTCCAGCTAAAGTGATCTTCCTGCCTCAGCCTCCCAAACAGCTGGGATTATGAGCTCATGCCACCATGCCTGGCTAATTTTTAAGTGTTTTTTTGTAGAGACAAGGTCTCACTATGTTGCCCAGACTGGTCTTGAACTCCTGGACTTAAGCGATCCTCCCACCCGAGCCTCCCAAAGTGCTAGGGATCACAGGCATGAGCCACCACGCTTGGCCACCATCCAGTTTTAAAGTAGTTAGCATTTACTGAACGTGTGGGTGTCAAACCCTAGAAAAGGCATGCTTTTTGGCTTACAAATATGTAATGAGTGCAAGGCGTTTTTGCATTGGTGCAAAACATACAAAAGTATCTGCCCCCAAATCTGGTAGAGGAAGAAAGAAATCTAAAAGATCAAACAGTAAACTACAAAAGGTTAGAAAGTAATTTTAAATTAGGGAAGACATGGCCAGGAAGGTGACATTAAAATGAAGTTTGAAAAAGAATTTGTTTCATGTAACCTGAAACCTGAGACCACAAGATGGTACTTCCTCCATTTCTCTCAAATCATTGCTGCTTTTTTTTTTTTTTTTTTTTGAGACTGAGTCTTGCTCTGTCGTCCAGGCTGGGAGTGCAATGGTGTGATCTCAGCTCACTGCAATCCCTACCACCTGGGTTTAAGTGTTTCTCCTGCCTCAGCCTCCCACCCTGAGTAGCTGGGATTACAGGTGTGTGCCACCATGCCTGTAATTTTTATATATTTAGTAGAGACGGGGTTTCCCCATGTTGGTCAGGCTGCTCTTGAACTCCTGACCTCGTGATCTGCCCACCTCAGCCTCCCAAAGTGCTGGGAGGGAGCCACTCATAGGCATGAGCCACTGCACCTGGCCCATTGCTGCTCCTTAAAAAAAAAAAAAAAAAAAAAACAGAGTCTTGCTCTCCAGGTTTGGTGTGCAGCAGTGCACTCAGGCTCACTGAAGCCTTGACCCTCCAGACTTAAGCGATCCTCCCACCTCAGCCTCCCTAGTAGCTGGGACTGCAGGCACATGCCACTGCATCCCATTAATTTTTGTATTTTTTGTAGAGATGGGGTTTCACCATGTTGCACCGGCTGGTCTCGAATTCCTGGGGTCAAGGGATCCATCCGCCTTCCTCTCCTGAAGTGCTGAGATTACAGGAATGAGCTACCATGCCCAGCCCATTGCTGCTTTCTTATCTTCCGGTGCATTCCATTGGTTTAGGTGTTTACTCTTTCACCTGGACATCAGCTGATAGCCCTCTGGCCGCTCTCCCTAGGTGGAGAATTTCCTTCTCCCCTCCACCCTCACTCAGCAGCTGAGTGAGTCTTCTGAAAAGGAAATCATGTAACACCCTTTGCTAATGTCACTCAAGGACTCCCCAGGACCTTCAGGCTGAGGGGCAGATTCCTGCTAAGCTTCTGGGTGCCTTGCCCAACACTGTGCCCTCCAGCCTTCAGCTGCTCTGGATGAGAACTTCTCAACTTCCTGTCCCCCTTTTGCACAAGTGGGATAAGCACCTTCTGCCTGTCATAGGGGCACCCCACTCCGGCCACCACAGGGATGCTCTCCAACTCTTCAACTCTCCTCTCTTCTGAATCTTCACGCTTTCTCCTTGGCTTGGCCTCATCCTGGGTTCCCCATTGCCTGCGGCACACCAGGGAGCTTTTTCTTTTTCTAGCTGACGCCCTGTCTCCAACCCTTCCCAGACAAGCTTCTTGAAAGAGGCCCTTATACGGACTGAAGTCACTTCCTCACCTGACATTCTCTACTCCACCACTGCAATCTTGGCTCTGTGCTTCTACTGCATCCCCTGTTACCAGCTGTCCCGGGGACCTTCCCTGTCTCCACACCCTACCCCGTGCAGGATGCTCTCATCCACTCCCTCTTGGTCATTCCCAGAGCTGAGTCTCAACAGAGTGGCATCATCTCTCCTGGACAGCCCCCTGGGCTCCTGAAACACAGCAGGTGCCTGGCGTAGAGCATCTCAGGGAGGCATTTCCCCCTTCGTACGTGTACTCTCTCCTCCTCTTTAATTCCTCTCTAGAAAATTCTGGTCAAATAGAGATGCTCTAAGGAGTCTATCCACTTTCCTTTCTCAGAAACAACCTCTTTCCTTCCCTTTGCTTTTTTTGGTGTGTGACAGAGTCTTACTCTGTTGCCCAGGCTGGAGTGCAGTGGCGCCATCTCGGCTCACTGCAACTTCTGCCTCCCGGGTTAAAGTGATTCTCCTTCCTCAGCCTCCCAAGTATCTGGGATTAGAGGTGTGTGCCACCATGCCCTGCTAATTTTTGTGTTTTTAGTAGAGACAGGGTTTCACTAGGTTGGCCAGGCTGGTCTTGAACTTCTGACCTCAGGTGATCCATCCACCTCAGCCTCCCAAAGTGCTGGGATTACAGGTGTGAGCCACCGTGCCCGGCCTTTTTTTTTTTTTTTTTTTTTTTAATATTGATGGGGTTTCACCATGTTGGCCAGGGTGGTCTCAAACACTTGATCTCAAGTGATCCACCTGCCTTGGCCTCCCAAAGTTCTGGGATTACAGGCATAAGCCACTGCGCTCGACTTGCTTTTAACTCTATAACTGAATCATCTACCCAGTTTGGGGCAATTTGTCAAGGCAGCATTAGGAAATGAATCCATTGTCCATCTGTCCATCCATCCACCTGTCCATTCCTCAGCATCTCCTCTGCACCATGCTTCATGTGAGGATCTCCAGGCACCCCGCTGTTGCCCTTGAGAACTTCGTGGGGAGGGCATGCTGAGACAAGCACTGCACTGGGGCTGTGGGACTTTAAGGGGAGAACTAGTTCCAGCCGGGAAGGGGCTCTCTGAGGAGGTGGTGTTTGGATTTTGAAGGCTGCACATTCACCAGGCAGGTTTGCTGAGCAAGTGGGAACAGGCTTTCCACAGCCACCAAGCCCTGTGGGTCCCCGCCAAGTCCTCGCCACCCTGAAAACAACAAATCAGAGAGCCATGAGTCCTGGGGATGCTGGGAATGAATGTCAGCTTCAACTTCGTTCATGCCAGGATAGGAGCTGTGAGGCTCAGACAGGGAAAAGTCCTTGCCTGAGGCCACATGGCTTATGGAACTGTGTCATTGGACTTAGAAAGCATTTTGAAGGCTTTTTTTTTTTTTTTTTTTTTTTTTTGAGACAGAGTCTTGCTCTGTTGCCCAGGCCAGAGTGCAGTGGCACGATCTCGGCTCAACTGCAACCTCTGCCTCCTGGGTTCAAGTGATTCTCCTGCCTCAGCCTCCCGAGTAGCTGGGATTACAGGCACACACTACCATGCCTGGCTAATTTTTGTATTTTTAGTAGAGATGGGATTTCACCATGTTGTTCAGGCTGGTCTCAAACTCCTGACCTCAGATGATCTACCCGCCTCAGCCTCTGAAAGTGCTGGGATTACAGGTGCAAGCCACTGCCCCTCACTGAGACTTTCTTCTTTCTAGTTATATCATAAGTACCACTTTTTAAAAAGTTTTTTATTTTATTTATTTATTTATTTATTTATTTTCGAGATGGAGTCTTGCTCTGTCACCCAGTCTGGAGTGCAGTGACATGATCTCAGCTCACTGCAACCTCTGCCTCCCGAGTTCAAGCAATTTTCCTGCCTCATCCTCCTGAGTAGGTGGGATTACAGGTGGGGTGCTACCATGGACGGCTAATTTTTATATTTTTAGGGACGGGGTTTCACCGTGTTGGTCAGGCTGGTCTCAAACTTATTTATTTTTTTGAGATGGAGTTTTGCTTTTTGTTGCCTAGGCTGGAGTGAAGTGGCTTGATCTCGGCTCACTGCAACCTCTGCCTCCCAACTTTAAGCGATTCTCCTGTCTCAGCCTCCCGAGTAGCTGCGATTACAGGCATGTGCCACCATGCCTGGCTAGTTTTGTATTTTTATTAGACACAGGGTTTCACTATGTTGGTCAGGCTAGTCTCGAACTCCTGTCCTCAGGTGATCCACCCCCCTCAGCCTCCCAAAGTGCTGGAACTATAGGCGTGAACCACCGCGCCCGGACTAAAAGTTTATTTTCTTTACTGCAAACCAGCCCCACTTGTGGGCTCTTTGGATAGGGAAAGAAATGCTTCCCAGGTTGAGCCAGGTGGACGGGGCCAGCCCCCCAGGACTGCCTGTACTGGGTTATCTTTGGAGTTGCTGGGTCCTCCCAGGTCTTTGCTGTGGCCCTGGGGTTCAAGGGAAGTTCTCCATGGGCCCAGTAGGCCTTGAGATCTTGTTTTGGGAAGCTGGGTTTCCCCTGTCTTTGCTTGGCTGGTTGCCTCTGTTTTAGTGCCAGAATCAGTGCCCACTTTTCTCTTCCCTCTCACCAGTGGGTTCGGGGCTTCCCTTGGGAGGGCTCAGTGGGGCTCCTGAGCAGGCTGGCTGGTCTGTGGCATTCCATACCCCATGGGAAGCCAAAGCTAGCCCCAGTGCATAAGGCAATCACAAAGGGCTACCTGGGGGCCAGGCCTGGAGAAAGAGAATTTCCAAATCCTGAAGGATGGGGCTGCCTCGCCCTCCTCAGCAGGCTCCTTTTCCAGCCTGTCTTCAGGCAGCAGGTGAGAGGGAAACAGGGATGAGGGCCTGTCTAGACTGAAATGCCAGTCTCTGAAAGGAAGGAGAAGGGTTTAGAAAGCCCATTTGGAAAGTTCCAGTCATGCCAGCTCCTCTATGAAGCCTTCTGAGAGTCCCCCAGTCATATATATATATATATATATATTTTTTTTTTTTTTTTTTTTTGAGATGGAGTCTTGCTCTGTTACCCAGGCTGGAGTGCAGTGGCGCAATCTCGGCTCACTGCAACCCCTACCTCCCAGGTTCAAGCAATTCTCCCACCTGAGCCTCCTGAGTAGCTCGGATTACAGGTGCCTGCCACCATACCCAGCTAATTTTTGTAATTTTAGTAGAGATGGGGTTTTACCATGTTGGCCAGGTTGGTCTTGAACTCCTGACCTCAGGTGATCCACCCACTTCGGCCTCTCAAGGTGCTGGGATTACAGGTGTGAGACACTGTGCCCGGCCCAGACTATTATTCTAATTTAAAGCTCTAAAAAAATCTGACTTCAATCTGATTTTGGCCGAAGTTCCCCGGTTTACCACAGAGCCCACCACTCCTGACTGCCTTACATCTCCTCAGATTCACACTTCCACTGCCTGCCTGGCCCCTGAAGCCTTTCATTCAGTATTCGTTCAACAAATATCTGTTGAGGCTGGGTGCGGTGGCTCTTACCTGTAATCCCAACACTTTGAGAGGACGAGGTGGGTGGATCACTTGAGGCCGAGAGTTTGAGACCAGTCTGGCCAACGTGGCGAAACCCTGTCTGCTAAAAATACAAAAATTAGCCAGGCATGATGGTGCACGCCTGTAATGCCAGCTACTCAGGAGGCTGAGGCAGGAGAATTGTTTGAACCTGGGAGGCAGAGGATGCAGTGAACCAAGATCGAACCACTGCACTCCAGCCTGGGTGACAAAGAGAGACTCAATCTCCACAAATATCTGTTAAGCATCTAATAGGTGTCAGGTATGGTTCTACATACTGGGAAAATCCAGCAGTAAACGAGAAGGTAAGATTTCGTTTCTACTGACAGTCCCAGCCCCTGCCTTGTACCACATCCATTAGCATCCCAGGTTGGTCTGGCTTCACCACCAGGGGTAGAAGAGGTTAAGGTGAGATAGAGTCATGGAAAGACCCCACATTTGTCTTCCATTCCAGTATTCGTGACTGAAACCATACAACTCTGCAAGGTTCTTGCCTGATCTTCAGTTTCTTTCTTGTAACTTGGGACTAGAATCTTTGCCCTATTTACCTTTTAGGGTTGTATGAAAGTCAGGTAGCTTTGTAGATGGCAATAGGAGGGCCTGACTGTGACCTTGAGGGAAATGAGCATCTTACCTGTTTAAAATGTAGCTCTGTCCTGAGGCAGGGGGCTGTCCTGTGTGGCTTCTGGAGACTCTCAACCCAGGGGAGTGGTGAGGTCTTCTAGAAGGGCCAGAGCAGCCTTCTCAATCAGACTGTGATCAGAGAAACCAGGTGCCTCGTTCTCACCTCCATCTAGGGCCATCAGCTCAAGGAAGTGGTAGGAGGAACTCAGGGCCGGAGGAGTACAGAGCTTTCTTGGTTGGGAAATCCTCTACCCAACTGTGTCTGGGGCTCAAGCGCAGGCTGCTATCTGCGCCTGGAACCTTGCCCCTTGTGTGGGAGTTCCTCATACCGCTCTAGGAAGTAAGACAGGTGTAAACCCTTCTGACTGCAGTTTATTGGATAGGCCTTCACCAAAATCATTGCAGCTGAGACTCATGGGTCTGTGGCAATCTTTAATGATCATGGAAACATGCTAGAAATTTCCGCTTCCTCCCTTCCCCCTTCTCCAGGACTGATATGGTTAAAATGTATATTTGATACACAAATGTAAAACTGAGTGAATGACAACATTGGATTAATTGAACACTAGACACTAACAATTATTGAACAACTTGAGATACTGCTGATACTTTTGAAGGAATATCCCCTTTAATTCTTGCAGTAATCAGTTTCATGTATATAACATTTACCATGTGCCAGCTGCCCTCCAAGAGCTTTGACTCCCATTTTACAGATGTAGAAATGGAGGCACAGAGAAGTCAGTTGTCCAGAATTGCAGAGCATAAGGGGCAGAACCAGGACTCATATCCAGGCAGCTGGGCCCCAAGTCTATGCTCATAACCACCACATTCTGTAGCCCCTCAACAGCCCCGAGAGGTGGGGATTATGATTATCCCCTTTACACAGATCAGGAAACCAACCAAATTGCTCTCTTACTTGCAAGCATTGGCACATACAACTTTTTCGACCGCTCTAAACATGTTTAGGATTAAATGAATAGTGACAACTTGAAACCTTTGTGTCTGTAACATTCTTTGCCAAGAGCACTTAATCCTCACACCTCCACAGAGGTAAGCAGGTGTGGATTGTGACCTTGAATTCCCAGCAGGAATTTAAGTTTCCCAGCAGGAAGTGACCTGGGACATGAAGCCAGGGCTGTTTATAAGTGGGCTGCAGCCGCCTCTGCAATACTGAGGCCCTATAATTATCCGACTCAGGATGTGGAAAACGACAGATACTGAATGCTGGCTGCTATTTGATAGATCCATGGGCTGCTCGGCCTGTAATGATGAGATTAGTCAACTCGGGGCTGGGCACGGTGCCAACCTCTTACCTGGGTAGCCTCTGGACAGCTTTGATCAATCAGCAGGACTGCAGCCCGAGGCTCATTTGCTACGGTTCTCTGCCTTTCAATTATGGAATGACCGTAAGTGTGTGCTCCTTTGTTTTCAGACTCTGAGGGTGAAAGTGTGTCAGGGCAGGTGGAAGGTCGTGTTTGAATTTTCTAGAAGTTGAATTGTCTCCTTCCAGGTTTGCACGCTCTCTGCCAAGCTGTGGCTGACCAGCCAGGAGCCTTATTCATCTGATCAGTAGTGTTTCTGGAGGCACCTGGATAGGATGGACAGCACTGACCCCAACGAGGAGCGGTCCCAGCTGGTGACCTCGAATGAGTCACTGAGACTCTCAGAGCCTCTCTATGTTGAACTTCGAAAATAGTGAAGGGCCATGTTCTACCACCTCACGAGTGATTGTGAGGATCCATTGAGATAAGAGAGAGGCTGCTCTGTAAACTGTAAAGTGGGAGGCACGTGAGACCCAGGATCAGTGGTTGCCCATCAAGAGGACCAGTTTATCTCATCCTAGCTCTCTAGGTTTTGAAATCAGTTTTCCTTCCCTTCTCCACCGACCATACGTCTATGGATGGCTTTTTAAATTATTTTTATTTTCATTTTTTTGAGACAGTGCCTCTGTTGCCTGGGGTGGAGGCTCACTGCAACCTCCGCCCTCCAGGTTCAAGTGATTCCTCTTTCCTCAGCCTCCCAAGTAACTGGGGCTGTAGGCACACACCACCACACCCAGCTATTTTTGTATTTTTTTTTAATTTATTATTTTGAGATGGAGTTTTGGTCTATTGCCGAGGCTGGAGTGCAGTGGCGCAGTCTCAGATCAGGGCATCCTCCACCTCCCAGGTTCAAGCAATCCTCCTGAGTAGCTGGAATTACAGGCGCCCACTCCCATACCTGGCTAATTTTTTTTTTCTTTTCTTTTTTTTTTTTTTTTGGCGATGGAGTCTCACTCTGTTTCCCAGGCTGGAGTATAATGGCACTATCTTGGCTCACCACAACCTTCGCCTCCCAGGTTCAAGCGACTCTCCTGCCTTAGCCTCCTGAGTAACGGGGATTATGGCCATGCACCACCATGCCCAGCTAATTTTTGTATTTTTAGTAGAGACAGGGTTTCACCATGTTGGTCAGGCTGATCTCGAACTCCTGACTTCAAGTGATCCACCCGCCTCAGCCTCTCAAAGTGCTGGGATTACAGGCATGAGCTACTGTGTCCAGCCGATTAAAAAAAAAAAATTTTTTTTTTTGAGACAAGGTTTCATTCTGTCTCCCAGGCTGGAGTGCAGTGGTACAATGTTGGTTCCCTGCAACCTCTGCCTCCTGGGCTCAAGCAATCCTCTTACCTCAGTATCCTGAGTAGCTGAGACTACCGGTACATGCCACTATGCCCAGCTCATTTTTAAATTTTTTGTGGAGACGGGGTGTCACTGTATCGCCTAGGCTGGTCTCCATCTCCTGGGCTCAAGTGATCTTCCCACCTCGGCCTCCCAAAGTGCTGGGATTACAGGCATGAGCCACCATGCCCAGCCACCTATATGGTTTTAACACAACAGATTGTCCCTGAGCCCCTCCTGAGGTGTTTGTGGTGCCCGGAATTGGGGAGGGGAACCCAAGTGAAAGACAAGGCAGGGCCCATCCATGGTCCTGTGGCCCTAATAGGGAAAGACAGAGCCCAAGAGAGCGCAGCTTCAGCAGGAAGATTTCTGTTACTTTTTATTCTTAATGTTCATACAAAACAGGCACATTTGCGATGCATTTTCACAAAGTGGACACATGTGTGTCACCACTACCTGAAACAGCACATGAACAGCCCTGCATCCCTGGAACTTCCCTGGGCCCTTCCCAGTCAGCACCACCTCTAAGGATTCACCATCCTGAGTTCTACTACCCAGGCAGCATCACTTCTAAGGAAGTCACCATCCTGAGTTCTACTACCACAAGTTAATTTTGCCTATTTTTTGTTGTTGTTTGTTCTGAGATGGCGTCTCGCTCTGTCTCCCAGGCTGGAGTGCAGTGGTGCAATCTCAGCTCACTACAACTCCACCTCCTGGGTTCAAGCAGTTCTCCTGTCTCAGCCTCCTAAGTAGCTGGGAGTACAGGCATGTGCCACCACACCAGCTAATTTTTGTATTTTTAGTAGAGACGGGGTTACATCATATTTGTCAGGCTTGTCTTGAACTGCTGACCTCAAGTGATCCACCTGCCTCGGCCTCCCAAAGTGCTGGGATTACAGGCATGAGCCACCATGCTTTGCCAGTTTTGCCTATTTTTGAACTTCAAATAAATGGAATCATCCAGTGGGTACCTTTAAGCCAGGTTTCTTCCACTCAACGCTGTGTGTGTGAGATTTTCCTTGTTGACGCGAGTAACTAGCTCGCTCATTCTCAATTCTCTAGGTAGAATTCCATTGTGGGACTAGGTGATAACTTATCTGTTCTGATGATAGTCCTTGGGGAGCATCCAGTTTGGAGTGTGCTATGAATATTTTAATACATGTGTCTTGGTGAACATCCGCACACATTCTTTTGGGTGTGGAACTGGAAGGATTTAAGGATACCCACAGGAAGGATTTAAGCAAGGTGTTAGGAAGAACTTCTGGACCCCAAAGGTTGTGGTCAACTAACTCACGCCCTTAAGAGGCAGAAGCTGTGAAATTTCCTTCTGGGGAATGGGAGGAAGAGGCTGGATTAGATGCTACTGAGCGATGCGGGGGGCGGAGGGCAGTCCTTGACTCCTTCCTGTTTGGTTTTGGCTTTGGTCCCCTGTCTTTAGTCTGGGGTTTCCAGACTGTACTCCCCGGAGGTGTCTCAGCCATGTGAGAGGATGAGGAAGGAGATTTGAGCATCATTTCCCTGCTTCAGCCACAGGGCTCCGTGTGTTCTGTTTCAGGTCATGGGGGTTCTGAGAACGACTTTATTGCTTTTTGAAAAAGTTTTAGCTGTTTCGACATTTGAAAATCCACTGCCCATAGGTCCCTTCCAGCTGGAAGATTCTGTTTTGGAAGCAGGAGGTGGGTGTGGAAGGGTTAAGCCTTATTCAGCTAAAGAGCAGAGTTGAGCCTCGGTGACCTTTTAAAATTCTTGTAGTGTGGTTTGTGATGTGGGACATCCCATAACATTCTATAAAAATGTGATGTTCAAATCAAACAGCGACTTCCGAAGCCTAAAGGATGTAGAGGAAGGACTTAACTTTGAGGAACATTTAAATAGAATTTCCATGAGTCTTGAGGACTCTCAAGATAGCCCTTTATCCACTCCCCTCTTGGGGTGTGTGTGTGTGTGTGTGTGTGTGTGTGTGTGTGTTAACTTCCCCATTGGCTGGTCCTAGGAGCAGTCACTTGAGGTTGTTTGGGTCTGGAATGGTTCCCATTTTTATCCAGGAGTGTGATGTGAGCCCCCTGGGTGTCCTGCTTAAGGGTGGGTGGTGGCCTTTCCTCCTCCCATAGTAGGCCCAGTTTGGACCATGGTTTTGCTTGGCAGGGAGGCTGGGCTGCTCATAGATCCAGAGAGGAACATTTCTGCCTTGGCACACAGCTCTGAGTCAATAGGCCTGATAAACAGCCCATTTCCCAAGGCCTGCAAGGAACAAAACCCCTGGCCACTGAGGGTGCTGTCTACTCCCCAACTCCTGAAACAGCTGTTTATTCTTTTGACAGGAGTTGAAACCAGCACCTTCCCTTCCTCTGAGTCCTGCCTTCTCCCGCAGAAGCGAGCTCAAAAGAACTTTGCTGTTTTGCCTTTTACTCTGGGGTGAAAGCAGCAGATGATGAGGTATGTGAGATGGTGAAACGATTTGCTTCTGCCATGCTCAGGTCATGAGTGGATCCCCCTAAACTCTCTCTGGTCCCCTCAGTAGTTTTAGAAGAGGACAAAGTCTTTCTCTCTCCAGCAGTGGATCTGGAAGCAGGATGCTGGCTCAGGGACTTACACTGTAAGTTCAGCTTTATCTTGCTCTGCCTGCCAGGACCTCACAGGGTTGCAGCTGCCAGCAGCTTGGAGTTTTTCCTGAAGGATTTAGGGTGTTAATACAGGGGCAGGGGGTGAGTCTTGGGGCCCAGGCACGGTGAAGTTATGGATGGAGGTAGAGCCTGCTCAGGATTGTGTAGCACCTTTCATTGATCTTACTTTGGTTCTCTGGGAAAAACCCTTGCACAGTGATTTCTAGACCAGGCAGCGTGGAAAAGCTGGCTGGATCCAGCCTTTAGATTTCCCAAAGGGGATTAGAGAGAAAGCACTATGAGATATACTTCAGAGAACAGGTGGTTCCGTTCGAGATGGCTGGAGCGATAGTGGGCCCTGTATTTAGTCTCAGACCTGTCTCTTATTTTCCTGTGTCTGTTTACTCTGACCCTTATAATGAAAAACATAACCGGAGACAAACTTCCATGCACTTCCCCCACTTCCTTGTGAATTGCATCATGGGAGCATTGCCTTGTAAGACCCACCAGCTCACTGAGGTTTTAGGATAAGGCGGCATTCTCCCTCCTTAGGCCCAGCACCATCCCTATGCTAAGGGCTGGGGCTGGGAGGCAGGGGGGTCTGCATTTTATTATTTATTTATTTATTTATTTATTTGAGGTGGAGTCTTGCTTTTGTCACCCAGGCTGGAGTGCAGTGGTGTGATCTTGGCTCACTGCAACCTCTGCCTCCCGAGTTCAAGCAATTCTCCTGCCTCAGCCTCCTGAGTGGCTCCCACCACCACGCCCGGCTAATTTTTGTGCTTTTAGTAGAGACAGGGTTTCACCATGTTGGCCAGGCTGGTCTGGAACTCCTGAGCTCAGGTAATCCCCTGCCTCAGCCTCCCAAAGTGCTGGGATTACAGGGTTGAGCCACCGCGCCCAGCCTTGGGGGTTCTGCATTTTAAATCAGGCACCAAGACTTCTGGGCATGCCCAGTGATCTCCAGCAAGCTATTCCCCTTCACTAAGGCTCCGTTTCCTCAGCTAAAAAAGCCACGTGAGGGCCACCACACTGACCATTGTGAGAAATAAACAGATGCTCTGAGTGAGGACACCCCACACCGGGCACACAGAAGGTGCCTGGAAACGGCAGGAGAGCTGAGCCGACGCTCACCAGCTGCTCCAAGGAAGAGCTGGCACCACAGCGATTAACCCATGCATGAGCCTTTATGTTTCCTGGAGCAACGGAGTGGTTAAAAGAGAGGGCACTAGAGCCTGGCTCCCTGGATTTAAAGCCTAAATCCACCACTTTATGCTGTGTGACACTGGGCAAGTTACTTTACCTTTCTGAGCCTCTGGTTTTATATCTGTAAAATGTGGATAATAATAGAGTAACTTCACAGGGTTGTCATGAGGCTTAACTAAGAGACTCCTGAAAAGGGGTTTAGCCCGGGGCCTGGCCTGGCCTGGCTCGACTGAGGAAAATCCAGGCATTGCAGGGCTTGATGCTGATTCCATCTGGGGTGCCCGCTTAAGAAAAAGAATGCGAAGTCGCAAATACAATGTGATAAACGGAAGTAAATATCTGGAATATGAAAAGAGACACCACAACAAACAGCAAGGACTGACAAACACTCCAAACGTAACAAAATCCAGAAAACGATGGGATAAGAAAATGATGCAAAAATAATACAAAAATGATTAGTATCACTTATAACTGCCTGATGCCCCTGTCATGTTTTAGCTACATGATGTTTGATTGCCACGTTATCTGACAACAGTTTTCTAGTATCATTTCCAATTAAAAAAACAAAAGAAAGATAATCAGTTTTGCCTGTGGCGTGGTTAATCAATGGGTGCTTTTTATTACTGAGAGTTTAGGGGAGTTTCTTTTAGCTTCCCCACTTATTATTGGCGATGCCACATCTGTAAGTCTTTTGACAGTTTCTCAGGTGGCTCCAGCCACATCATGAGAAAACTCAGCCCTGGATCCTTGCTAGGCACAGGGAGGGAGCCGGACCTGGGTCTCGGATGGAACACAACAAGGTGTCTGTGAGACCTGGATCCTAGTGACCCCTCTCCAGGGAGCTGGGAGAGCAGTGTGTAGTTCATCTCCTTCTCCTTGGGGCCAAAGGAAAAGGGGCCCAGGTGCTCGACAACATTCACCTGGGACAGGTTGTTCCTGTGACCTACATGGGTGTGCAGGTAATGGGTCAGCCCCCCAGCTCAGCCTGCAGCCCTGGACAGGCACTAAGGCTAGGGAGTGACTCCCTCAGGCAGGGCAGCACTCTTTACCCCTGAGAAGGTTTGAGGCTTTCTCATGCCCACCCTAATGGGAAATCAGGCCCCATCTTGTAAGGGGGTCTGTGCACGTGAGTACCCTGACACCTAAGCTTCATCAGCTCCTGGTAAGTCAGCCTCTGCACTCAATGCACATTAGTTGGTGCTTCCTATGCATGATCCGAGCCAAAGACTGAGAAGTGATAGTTGATGAATCCTATCATTTGATCATCACACTAAGGAGCCTGTGTAGGTCACTGCAGCAGGGTGAGCTCTATGTGGCTAAAAGAACTGCCCTCTTGAAACACGAGGTTTCCAGCATGGAGGCTGATTTCTCATCCACGTCCTGGGTCCATCAGAGAAGCCTACTGGGGAATCTTAGTTTCAAAGGACTTGGTCCAGGGACAAGGAGACTGAGGCCAGAGAAACTTGTGATCCCAGTTTAGAAAGCTGGCCCTGTGTTGGTGGTGGGGCTGACCTGCAGGACTGTGACAAGGCTGGGGGCAGGGGAGGGGCAGGGCCGGAGCAGGGAGGCAGGGTGGGGTGCGAATGTAGGAGCAGCCGGTCTAGTCAGAGCTGTGTTCCCGGTGTAGAGTGGGGTGTGGAGCTGTCTTTATCACAACACATGGAGTGTGGGCTCGCCCCTGACAGTTCTGAGAGGTGCTGCCCATCAAGATTCCTCTCTCAGATGAACTCACAGCCTTGCTTTCACACCAAGCCCTGAGCCATGCATTCCTGAATCTCTCCCATTAAAAACCATCATCATTACTATAGGTACTGTGTGTGGAGCATTAACAGACCATGGGCATTAACAGACCGTGGGCACAGTGCTTTCAAGAATCCTTTGAGGAGGGTTTTGGAATCTCCACTTTGTATATGTAAATAGAGGCTCAGAGAGTTAAAGTAACCGCTCAAGGTGTACATCTAGGACTCTGCTGATTTAAGAATCTTTGTACTTTGCCTAATTTTTACCTGGAATGCTGGAGCTGAACACTCTCCTTTATAATCAAGGGTATGGAGGACTAAAGCCTAGAGTCTTGTCCAAGGTCATTAACACCCAGTTAATTACTACTGCGCCCTTTCCCATCCCCTCACCTGTTTTCTTTCTCTTGGCAACGCTGTGACTACCTGACATTATATATCCTGTTGAGTCTCTTGACTCCCATTGGAACAGAAGCTCTATGATAATCTCGTTCACTAAAGCCTGTCCCCAGAAACCATCTGGTGCACAGTAGCCTAGTTCCATGTTTGTTGATGAATTCGTGGCAGAGCAGAACTGGAGTGCCTCAGAGCTCTCCTTACTCATTTGTTCACCCCAAACACTTGTGTTACAGGAAAGGGGTCTGGATTCAGACCCCAAGAGAGGGTTCTTGGATCTCACTGGAGAGAATTGAGGGCAAATCTGTAAAGTGAAAGCAAATTTATTAGGAAAGTAGAGGAATAAGAGAAAGGCTACTCCATAGGCAGAGCAGCCCTGAGGGCTGCTGGTTGCCCATTGTTATGGTTATTTCTTGATTATATGCTAAACAAAGGGCGGATTATTCATGGCTCCCCTTTTTAGACCACATAGGGTAACTTTCTGACTTTGCGGTGGCATTTGTAAGCTGACAAGGCGCTGGTGGGAGTGCAGCAGTGAGGACGATCAGAGGTCACTCTCACCGACATCTTGGTTTT
Source organism: Cacajao melanocephalus (assembly GCA_963573385.1). Lineage (NCBI taxonomy): Eukaryota > Metazoa > Chordata > Mammalia > Primates > Pitheciidae > Cacajao > Cacajao melanocephalus. The sequence goes on along the minus strand of CAUYLG010071776.1, from coordinate 31,803 downwards.
GGTGGGTTTTAACTGGCTTCTTTACTGCAACCTGTTTTATCAGCAAGGTCTTTATGACCTGTATCTTGTGGTGATTTCCTGACTTATCCTGTGACTTAGAATGCCTTAACCGTCTGGGAATGCAGTCCAGTGGGTCTCAGCCTTATTTTACCCAGCTCCCATTCAAGATGGCATTGCTGTGGTTCAAACAGCTCTGACACTTGGGATGCACCTACTGGGAGCCAGGGCCCATGCCAGTCTGGACCCATCACAATGGCCTGAAACTGATTAAGGCTCAAGAGGGAGGAGGGTGGGTTCTAAGGGCCTGGTGTAGGAATCTCAGGCTGAGAGGAGAATTCTTTACCCTGCAAAGAGGTGGAGCCTGCGGGGAAGGCTTGGTTTCCCCTGCCACCACTTTCACCCTGCTGGATTCCTGCTCTCTGAGATAATGGCTTTTCCATGGCCTCTGAGTGCATGGCCATTCAGCTGAGAGGTTCACCTTTTCCCCTGGCGCAAGAGGAGAAAACAGGGTCTGCTAGAATTCCTTTCAGAGTGGAATTCTGTTTGGAAGGAATACCTTGACTTCGCCCAATAGGGGTGGAACTGTGAGATTCTCTGAGGGTGTGTGTGTGTTGTTCTGCGTGAGAAGGATTGGAGGTGGGTGGTAGGGAAGAATTCATTTATGGGCCATATGGAAAAGTCTGTCTGACACTCCGGGGAAACAGAAGCGGAAAAGGAGGAGGGTGAGGGTGGAGTGAGGAAGGTGGAGAAATGACAGGCTGTACAACGTGACCCTGCCTTGCAAAATGCCTCTACATTCTTAGCATAATCTGCACACGGTCCAGGAATGGGGCTGAGAGTGGCTGCATTTGGGAAGCAGTGCAGGTGCTGAGTTCTGGTTAACTGAGTTCTACAAGTGGCCTGGGGCCGTAGGATGGGTTCAGAGAGAAAGTACACGAGTATTAGGGCAGAAGGTCTGAGAGATGGCAGGAGGGCTCTGGACCATTGCAGGCTGTGCAGCTGGGGCTGGCCAAGTTTACCCAATCCTCTAAGGCATGGGACCCAGAGAACATCATGGTTCCACTCTCCCACTTAAGACAGGGTGTTAATACTTGGCAGATCCTAATTCTGTGCTCCAGCCCTTGAAAGGAGAATTTAAAAACAAACCCACATTTCTTTCCTTTCCTTTTCTTTTCTTTTTTTTTTTTTTTAAGACAGGATCTCACTCTGTTGCCCAGACTGGAGTACAGTGCCTCGATCATGGCTCACTGTAGCCTGGACCTTCCCAGGCTCTGGTGATCCTCCTACCTCATCTTCCCGAGTAGCTGGGACCACACATGTGCACCGTCATGCCCAGCTACTTTTTGTATTTTTTGTAGAGAGGGGGTTTCCCCATATTGCCCAAGCTGGTCTTGAATTCCTGGGCTCAAGCAGTCCACCCACCTTGGCCTCCCAAAGTGCTGGGATTACAAGCATGAGCTACTGTGCCTGACCCAAACCCATGTTTCTTACTGGTGAGTAGGACAGTCAACCACCAATCTTCAGAATTACACAGTTGAAAATTCAGAGAGACAAACACATAAGGGAAGGACTTTTAGACTACATTGGCTGCCAAATGCCTCATTTTTTGTCCAGAGAGAAAAATAAAAATGTTTTTAAAAGACCCATTGGCCACCCTGCCAACCCTTCCTCCCTGGAGGCTTGGATTCCAGATTCCAGGAAGCATGTTACCGCCCATTTGTAGTGCTTTTCTAAAGGATGCAAAATTGGCTCATTCTGACAGCTTCCAGTTGTCTTTTTTTTTTTTTTTTTTTTTTTTTTTTGAGACAGAGTCTTACTCTGTCACCCAGGCTGGAGTACAATGGCGCAATCTCGGCTCACTGCAACCTCCGCCTCCCAGGTTTGATTCTTCTGCCTTATCCTCTCAAGTAGCTAGGATTACCATACCCAGCTAATTTTTGTATTTTTAGTAGAGATGGGGTTTCGCCATGTTGGCCAGGCTGGTCACGAACTCCCGACCTCAAGCGATCCACTTGCCCCTGCCTTCCAAAGTGCTGGGTTTACAGGTGTGAGCCACGGCACCTGGCCATCCCATTGTAAATCTTAAACAAGAGTGATGATTGGCCACAGCTAAAAAGCAGGCGGATTCAAGCCATGTATGAGATCCAAAAAGAAATGGGCTTTGAGAGTTGCTTCTGATGCTAATTTTTAGAATAAAAAAATCACAAACACCTGTATATTTGGAGAGGGGATTTGAAGGTATGTCTGATTTGGGCTATCCCTGATGTAAGTGCCAGTGTTTCCAACTGTGAGAGTTTTCACGCTTATCTGCTTAAGGCTTCTCACAATTGGGAGACAATTTGCATTTGATCTTCAGCAGGTGGTGTTGGCAAGGCTTGGGACACACAGCCAGCTTCTCTGTTGCCTCCAGGGCACACACAGGGGGTTGTGGCAGTGCCTGGGGCTTGATCGAAAAGAATCAGTCACATCCCACTTCCGAGGCATCCTTAATCAGGCTGCAACACAGAACAGATGGGTAAACCTTTAGAGTCCCTCATTTGCATGTATTTGCACTGCATTGTATAACATGTTCTTATTCCAAATCCCTCCTTTCTTTCCTTCAGATCTGTTTTGAGCACTTGCTAAGTACCAGGTGCTGGGCTTTCTCATTGGATCCTCCCGACAGCCTGTTTTATGGATATCAGTATATCAGTAATAAGAACTAGTGGGCTTTTTTTTTTTTTTTGAGCATTTACACTCTGCCAGGCACAGTGCTAAGTATTTTATGGACATTATCTCTTGTAATCATCACTATTAATTTAATGCAATCCAGTAGACATCCACAATCTCTTATCTGAAACCCTGGGGCCAGATGTGTTGGAATTCAGAATGTTTTGGACATAGATTATGTATCATAGATTATATAACATGCCCGGTGTAGCAGCACTGCATAATAAAAATGCATCAATATTTATGCAAAGAAATGTTTAAACAGTCTCACCCAGTGGGATAAAGATTATAAATGGCCTCATGTCAGTTAGGGCCTTGATGCCAATTGAATTACAAAAAGATGTTTGCTTTCCAGAGCTTTCTGGAGTTGTGGATGCGGGCCACCGCTCAGGGTTACCCAGCTTCATTTGTCAAAGTTGAGACTCACAACCCCACATCACTCCAAAGCCTGTGGCTACCACCATCCACACTTCTCTGGAAGTGAGGACATTAGAACAGAGAGGTAGCTACAGCCTTAGGTTTTTGCACCCAAAACCAAGATTATTCCAGCACTTAATGCTAGTGCTTTGAATGCAGACTCTAGTGGCTTTTTTCAGCAATGGGAATGAGTTGCCTACAGCCATTTGCCTTTTCTGACTTTCCCACAGGCATGGGTCTGTATGTGCTGGATCACATGGCCCTTAGGGGGAAGAGGCCTGAGTCTGAGGTTTACCTAGCAAGCCCTTTGTCATCTCAGGGTCTCTGGAATACTGCCCATTATAGTTGTGTGGAAAGCTGGAGGTTGGGTTATGACGTTGAATTCAGCCCTGGCTTTTTTTTTCCAAACAGAGCTCACTTTCTGAAGATCCCATTCTTTCTTTTCTTTAACTGGATTTAACAATAAAGCATTTGTAAGATATGAGATCTGAGACTGGAATCATCTAAGAAATCTCTTTGAAAGGAATTGGAAAATGACCTGTGTCCAGAGGGGACAAGTTTATCATTCTTATTTGATTTCATTCACTCAGCAAACATTAATGGAGTGCCTCGTCCGCTCTCCGTGAGGCACTGGGGATTCAGGGTTGAATAAAACCCATCTCCTGCCCTCAGGAAGCTCACAGACTGATACTGGAGGCAGGGCCGCTTCCAAAAACAACACGTATAGCAACGTGAATAGAGAGGGTGAGCCCAAGGAGAGAAGGGGAACTCAGCTGGTGGTTGGGTGGGGGGTGGGATGTGGCTTCACAAAGCAATGACATTTGGTGTGTGGCTGGCCACTGTCTCTTCTTAGCTTCCAGAGGTCCACAGTCTTGATTTTCTTCCTCCCTCCTGGGCTTCTCCTTCTCTATCCTACTTCAAAACATTGACATTTTCAGGCTTCAGCCCAGGGCCAGCTTCTTTCCTTTTCCTCCCTCTACATTCTCTCACAAGGTAACCTTGTAACTGCCCAAGGGGTTCACCTTGCCTGCTGCCTAGACAGAGCTGATTTGTCAAGACAGGTGCAAAAGATAAAGAGTAATTCACACAGAACAGGCTGTGCAAGAGACCAGAGTTTTATAGTAACTCAAATCAGTCTCCCCGAAAATCTCATAACCTCCGGAATAATGCCTGGTAATATTTAGAATTCCAGCCTCTCTCATTCTAACTTGGTGGCTGGTGGCCTTTCATTCGTTTTACAAGAACAGTTTAGCTTTTGGGAAGGGCTATTATTTAAACTATAAACTAAATTCCTTCCCAAGGTTAGTTGATCCTACGCCCAGGAATGGATGACAGTTTAAAGGTTAGAAGCAAGATGGAATTGGTTAGGTCTGATGCCTTTCACTTTCATAATTTGTTTAGTTGTAATTTTGCAAAGGCAGCTTCAGCCTCATTCATTTCCTTCACCTTAACTACCTTCCATATGTGGACAACTCTTCCAATTGCATGTCTAGCCCACATCTCTGTTGAACTTCAGACTTGAATGTCCATTTGCCCATCGTCATCTCCATTTAGGGGTGTGTAGACACCTCAAAATTAACATGTCCTAGTGAGAACTCATGATTCTTATCCCTCAGACCTATTCCTCTTCCATCCAACCCATCTCAGAAAATGCTACAATTGTCTACCTGGCTGCTTAGACAGAAGCCTTGCTTCTTTCCTCTCCCTTGTCTCTGACACCTACATGACCAGCCAAATCCTATCAATCCTCTTGCCAAGGGTGTGTGTGTATATATATATATATAAAGACTCAGTCTTGCTCTTGTCCACCAGGCTGGAGTGCAATGGTGCGATCTCGGCTTACTGCAACCTCCACCTCCTGGGTTCAAGCGATTCTCATGCCTCAGCCTCCTGAGTAGCTAGGATTACAGGCACCTGCCACCACGCCTGGCTAATTTTTGTATTTTTTGTAGAGACAGAGTTTTACCATGTTGGCCAGGCTGGTCTCAAACTCCTGACCTCAGATGATCTGCCTGCCTTGGCCTCCTAAAGTGCTGAGATTACAGGCGTGAGCCACTGCTCCAGGCTCTCTACCTCCTTTTTAACACATGCCACTGTTCTGTATTCTTTTATGTGATGGTCAGTCCAGTGTGATCACAAGAGGAGACACAGGAAAGGCTCAAGAAAAAACAATGTTTATTATGCTCATGGATCCCAAAGACAGGAGGCATAGCATACCACATGGGACCACATGGGAAAGACATGAGGGTGGTCAGGAGACAGAAGACAGGGAGCAAGAGGAAGACTGAGGCCAGAGACCTGATTGGGGTTTCCATGGGAAAGGCAGGGTGGGGTGAACAGTTTAGGATGGACTAGTTTGAGTCATTTCAGAGGGCTTTAAGCTCTCAGGTGGCCCCTAGTTGTCTGGTACCCGGCCCTGATGGGATGATTAAGGCCAAGTCATATTGCCTCCTGGGGTGTGCAGGGTGGGTGAAGATCTGCAGCTCAGGATCGGTTCATTTGTCTACCAAAGGCATGCTTCTAGCTGAGCCTTTGCTATCTCTAAGAACTGGCTAGTCTTAGAAGGGGACATTATCTCCCCAGCTAGAAAGGTTTTTGAAGATGTGAAAACATCGTAACATATAGCCAATAAAAAACATGTATGCAATACAATCACCCTTTCGTTTTGGCCATCAGAGTAGTTTGCCACCTCACTCTCCACTCTGCTGTCAGCTCTGATCCACCCTCCAGACCCCAGCATACAGGCAGGCATCTCTGCATGATATTGGATCTAGTTATTCTCTGGCTTCTGAGGTGCTTGTGGCTCCCTCCCCTCCTGCCCATGCCTTTCATGGTCTATTTGCCCTGTCCACCATCCTGTTGCCAACTAGCACTCCTTCTTTGATCCAGCCACACTGAGGTGAGAGCATTTTTCTTTAACGCTGTTTAAATACAAGAAGTTTTTCTCCTGTCAGCCTATTACAGATGCTGCTCCCAAAATAGTCTCATTCCTTCTTGTGGTGCTTTTCAGCCTTTCCCATCCTCTTTATCCCTTGGGACTTGGCTTTACTTTTAACCTCCACAGTGAGCCTTCCCTGATCACCCACATTAATGTCCTTCCCAGCCTGTTGTTCTTCACACAGCACCCCTGCTTTTTTAAGCAATTTCACACAGTGATCAGGAAATGTCTATGCACCTGCTGTGTACCATTTTTTTTTGCTTGCCTGTGAGGGTGATGGGGCTTTGCTGCGGGTAGCTGGGAAGTGGATGAGGCCTAGCTTATAAACCCAGGGTCATTTTCCCCTCTGATCAGGAGAATGTTTTATCAGTATACTAAGGGCATGGAGCTTGGGGATGGGCTGGCTCCTCACAACCATGAGATGAAAGGTGGGGCGATCAGACTTGGGAGGCTACAGGAGTCCCTGGGAACTATGTACGGCTACTCCCACTGTCTCCTACATTCATGGCAGGTAGGGATACCTTCCCTCTGAGCCCCAGTGTGGCCTTAGCACCCTTCCCAATGCAGGCAGCCTCCTCTATTAATCAAATTGGCCTGATCTGCAACTGCAGGTCTATGCAATTTAAGGTAGAACAGACTCCTCAGCTCTAGTTATTTCTTCCTAAATGTATCCTTTTAGAATTAGGTGGGAGTGTAAATTACTTCAACCATTGTGGAAGACAGTGTGGTGATTCCTCAAGGATCTAGAACCAGAAATACCATTTGACCCAGCAATCCCATTACTGGGTATATACCAAAGGATTATAAATCATTGTACTATCAAACCACGTGCACACATATGTTTATTGCAGCACTATTCAGAATAGCAAAGATTTGGAACGAACCCAAATGCTCATCAGTGATACACTGGATAAAGAAAATATGGCACATATACACAGTGGAATACTATGCAGCCATAAAAAAGGATGAATACATGTCCTTTGCGGGGACAGGGATGAAACTGGAAACCATCATTCTCAGCAAACTAACACAGGAACAGAAAGCCAAATACCACATATTCTACTCATAAGTGGAAGTTGAACAATAAGAACACATGGACACAGGGAGGGAGCATCACGTACTGGGGCCTATCAGAAGGGCTAGGGGAGGGATAGCATTAGGAGAAATATCTAATGTAGATGATGAGTTGATGGGTGCACCACCTTGGCATGTGTATACCCATGTAAAAAAGCTGCACATTCCGCACATGTATCCCAGAACTTAAAGTATAATAATAATAATAAAAAGAAAGAATTAGGTAAAAGCATTTTTTAAAAACCATATCCTTCTCTGAAGTTCATTGAGTTAATCTGTCTCCCCCCTCCTTCTTTTCTCCTAGGAGAAAATAATGAATGTCAAAGGAAGAGTAATTCTGTCAATGCTGGTTGTCTCAACTGTGATCGTTGTGTTTTGGGAATATATCAACAGGTAATTATGAAACATGATGAAATGATGTGGGTGAAAATACTGCTTTGATTCTATCCCACTAGTATCATCCAAGTCACCAGGTTGAATTGAAATTAGGATTAACCAAAACCATAAATAAGGGATTCCACCCTTCCTAAATCCCTAAGCCCTGGACTATCCTTAAAATCATTAGCTCTCCCAAGTGACTTCTGGCTAACTATTTATCTTCCTTCCTGCCTTGTTCCTAATATCATAATTTTTGTAATAGCAGGCTAGATCCAGAGAAAATGAGATCAAATTAAGCCCAATGTAATTTTTTAAAACTTACATAATCAAAAATACAGAAATTACCTTAAAAAATTTCAGACAGGAATTCCATGAGAAATCCACCCTGAATTTTGAAATCCTAAAATATCTGCAGAGTTTAAAGGAGCAACTCAAGTTGTTGACTTTTGCTGCAAAATACATACTGAGTTGCTGGTGATTCATTTGTGCCTGGCTAAAACTTTTGAATGTGTATGTGTGTGTGTTTAACTTTGAAAAGCAAAATGAATTAAGTGTTTCTAAGTTTTCAAATTCATCTGTGGATTCACCCCAAATATATGAGCCACCTCTGTGCTTTTTGAAACTACAATGCCTTGGAGATTCCAGCTGGAGAGGCTTCTGACAGAAGTCTCCACAAGCAGACACAGAAATGCCTGATGCCTTTGACTCAAAAGACTGGAAAAGCTCAGCCTTAAGATTCAAAAAGTCTATTGTACAAGTGAGTTGTACAGAGCTATTTTGGTACCATTCGTATTTTCATAGCAGAGTGTTTCAGTGGCCCCCAAGTTCAAGATGGTAGCCTGGATTAACATTCAAATATCTCTTTTGATACTTAAATTCTAAGATTTGATGAGCTAGGAGGACTGACTTGGTTACTAAAAATGGAACTGTGCCTTTAGGTGCATCAATAGCAGAAGGAATCTCCAGAATGCTGGAGCCATTAGTCCCTGTGGTGCTGCACAGATGTAACCACTTCTGGAATGTTCCTTTGTTTCACTCGTTTCATTCTGCACAACTCATTTTAAGAAATACATGAAAACATGACAAACTAGAGTGTGACCAAGTTCAAAAGGTCTGGAAACTAGGTCTTTTGAATTGAGAAAAACTGAGGGGATTCAGTCCAAAGAAGAGATGACTCAGAGTTTGGTGTGGGTACCCTGGAGCTTCCTTAGGCAATTGAGGGCTGAGGAAGTTTCCCATTTAGACTTTAGAGCAAGGCTGCTCCTTGGGCAAGTTACTTAGCCACTCTGTTCTTTAGTTTCCCTATCTTTATTTTTTTTTATTTATTTAATTTTTTTGAGATAGAGTTTTGTTCTGTTGCCCAGGCTGGAGTGCAATCTCAGCTCAGTGCAACCTCCACCTCCTGGGTTCAAGCAATTCTCCTGCCTCAGCCTCCCAAGTAGCTGGGATTACAGGTATGCGCCACCACACCCAGCTAATTTTTGTATTTTTAGTAGAGACGGGGTTTCACCATGTTGGTCAGGCTAGTCTCAAACTTCCGACCTCAGGTGAGCCGCCCTCCTCGGCCTCCCAAAGTGCTGGGACACCTGTATTCTCAGCTACTCAGGAGGCTGAAGTGGAAGGATCACTTGAGCCTGGGAGGTTGAGGCTGAAGTGAGCTGTGGTCCCGCTACTGTACTCCAGCCTGGGTGACACAGTGAAACACTGTCTCAAAAAAAAAAAAGTTGAGGGAGGGATTATAAATACTACCTGCCTCATAGGGTTGTTGGGAGAATTAAATAAGTTATTGTGTATAAAGCACTTAAAAGCACTACCTAGAGCTTAATAAACACTCAGTAAATGCTAGCTGTCATCCTCCTCCTCTTCTTCATCCTCATCACTTTAATTTAGGCCACTGTAACCAAATACTACAAGGTGGTTTAAACAACAGGAATTTAAGTCTCTCAGTTCTAGAGGATGGGAAGTCCAAAATCCCCAGTAAGGGCTCTTCCTGGCTGGCAGATGGCCACCTCCTCCACATGTGATAGAGTGCAAGTAAGCTACTGCCTCTTCCTCTTCTTGTAAGGACACTAATTTCTTCATGGGGGCCCTACTCCCATGACCTCATCTAAACCTAATTACCTCCCACAGGCTCTGCCTCCAAATATCATCACACTAAGGTCAGGACCTCCACATATGAATTTTGGGGAGATACAACATTCACTGCATAACAGTCATCTTCATCATGGTCTGTTCCAGGGGAACAAGACCGGGGATTTTGGCAAATAGAAGAGCTCTAGCAGTTGGAAGAGCCCAACAGAAGAACAAGTGCCCTTTGGGGTTCCTGCTTGGAGTCAGAATGTCTGCTTGGATAACCTTTAAGCTCTGAGTTTGAACATTTGATTAGATAACTTTGGTGTTTGGAATCATAGCCAGAGTTGTACGTGCATAACCGAGCCAAAGGCTCAAACTTGTATGTCTGCAGCAGCCTCTCAGAAAGAGGGTTACTTTCAGTTCTGGACACACTCTCCCTACACGGTGACCAGAGCAGGTTCTGGCTGCTCTTCAGGCCAATCATCTGGCACCCGGACTCTGGCCCCAACATCTTCTGATGTGCAGAATCCACTTGAACATCTGCAAGAAACTTCAAGGGGAGATTTTTTTTTTTTTTTCCACTTTATGAATTGGCCACATGATGGCTTGAGGTGAGCTGAGGACACTAACCTTAGACAGGTCGGCAGCACTAAGCTGGAAAGGATTAAAAATAACTCACTCAAACATGTCAACCAATTAGTAAATAGAAGAATTGTCAGCAACGCATACTGAAAGAATATCATCTAGGATAGCATTTGACTTGAGGCTGGACGAAAAAAAAAACTTCGAATTTTAAAATTAGAGGAAACCTTCAAAATTATGATGAAATAATCATGATGGTAGTAATCACGATAGGAGCTACTAATTATTGAGTGCTGGCATGTGCCAGGACCTTTGCTATGCATCACCTCCAATTCTTGTTTTCTTTTTTTTTTTTTTTTTTTTTTTTTTTTTTGAGATGGAGCCTCAGCACTTTGGAAGGCCAAGGTAGGCAGATCACTTGAGGTCAGGAGTTCGAGACCAGCCTGGCTAACATGGTGAAATCCTGTCTCTACTAAAAATATAAAAATTAGTCAGGTGTGGTGGTGTGAGCCTGTAGTCCCAGCTACTCGGGAGGCTGAGGCAGGAGAATTGTTGAACCCAGGAGGCAGAGGTTGCAGTGAGCTGAGATTGTACCACTGAACACCAGCCTGGGCAACAGAGTGAGACTGTCTCAAAAAAATAAAAAAAGAGCTCAAGGAGGCAAAAATTATGTTTGCCTTGGAGGAGGATCCATTGTTTTGGATCCATTCACAAATATTTATTGAGTACCCACTATGTACTAGGCACTGTGCTAGGATCATATCAAGCAAGGCACAGAAAAGGTGGCATTTGAGTGGAGCCTTGAAGGATGAATGCATATTTAAAACCCACTGCAATGTGGGTATTGCTGTGACCATTGTGCTGTTGAAAGATTGTGAGAGAGGAGGGTAAGGAGAAGGGTTGTTGAAGAGATATGAAAAGTTGGTGAACCTGAATCTGTAAATCCGTGGCCTGAGTGCCAGGTAGGGTTTTGAGTGCTAGGTAGGGTTTTGAGTGTAAGGGCTTTAAGAGTCTCACTGCCTTCATTAGTTAAAGAAATGCTTTTTGGGGCTGTCCTATCGAAGGCTCTGAGTTGGCCATGGCATTAGGTTCTACAGTTGATGCTTTGTTTTCTGGGGGAAGATAAATCCTGGGGGAAGGATGTCTGGGCCACGGCATTTCCAACTTCCAGGGCCTTTGTCATCACCAGGCACCTGAGTAGGTGGCAGGAGAGGACCTATCTGTGCAATGGAGAGCTGTCTTCTTTTTTTAAAACAAAAAAACAGAATTTGAGGCCAGGTGTGGTGGCTCACACTTGTAATCGTAGCACTTTGGGAAGCTGAAAAGCTGACTGGGGTGGATCTCCTGAGTTTGACACCAGCCTGGGCAACATGATAAAACCCCATCCCTACAATACACACACACAAACACACAATTTGAGATTTTCCAGAAAACCCTTTCCCCTTGAGATCCTGAAGTGGAAATTTCCAGTCTCCTGATGTCATTGGTTATGTCTCAAAGGAAGATAGGAAACCTGAAAGCAGCTAAAACCCAGGCTCTCAGCTCAGCCTTGGGCTCAGTAATAATGGTTACAAAATCGCCTTTCTCAGAATTAAAAGTAACATGATATGTTTTTATTTCTCTTGCTTTTAGCCCAGAAGGCTCTTTCTTGTGGATATATCACTCAAAGTAAGTGCACTGAATTAGATTTCTGGTGGATGTCTCCCACAGCCGCTCTGGCACCCTCTACAGTCCGTTCTTCACACGGCAGCCAGCCATGGTGCTCGGCCAAAGTCAAAGGGGTGGGTGGATTCCTGGGGGCCTGGAATGTTATTGCTGCAGCCTCCCTAGACTCATCGATATAGAACCATGGCTTGTATCTTGCCCTCAGTTCTCCTCAGACTTCTCTTAAGTGCTGTCATTTGAAAACATTCCTGTCTTGCTGATAAAAAGTATCTAGGGAGATACTGTCTATTATTCTGCCCTTTAAATGTTATATGAAGACCCATGCAAGAAATTGCTCTAAGAATAAGAATCAGGAAAAAAAAAACTGAGTCTCTTGAGAAACCAGTATGTATCTTTAAATTTTTCTTTTCTTATTTTTTGAAAACAAAATGAGAGCAATGTAAACCTTTATATTTCCTATTGTTGGCTTGGTTGTCAGAAAGCTCAGAGCAAAGTATTGCACTTAACTGCTTGTACTTGCCCCAGCCTTCATTCCTGATATCATTTATCCCCTGGTGTGAAATCCTGGCTTTTATGCCCACATGCCATGTGACCTTGGAAATTTGCTCAAATCCACCCAGCCAGTATCTTGGCTGTGAAATGAAAGTAAAGGTGAAACTTTTCTTTGGGATGACTGAGATCATGTGAAAATCCATACCTGGGTGACTAAATCAACACATCTCTTTCTGTTCTTTCTTGTGTTTTTTAGTCTTGTGTTGTTTTTCTGTTTACTGTACCTATATATTGGAAGCCATCTCAAACATTTCCAAGAGTTAGTGGGCTTTAAAACAGGTTTCATAATATTATGCCTGTTCATGAGTTACCTCACCACCTCGTTTGTCCAACAGAAGGGCATTGTATCCATTGGCTTTCCTCTTTCCCCGTCCTCCAGAAGCCCCCTATCTTTTCTTTGCTTTCTTTTCATTTTTTTTTTTTTTTTTTAATTTTATGAGACAGAGTCTCACTGTGTTGCCCAGGCTGGAGTGCAGTAGTGTGATCTTGGCTCACGGCAACCTCTGCCTCCTGGGTTCAAGTAATCCTCCCACCTCAGCCTCCCAAGTAGCTGGGATTACAGGTACCCACCACCATGCCCAGCAAATATTTTGTATTTTTAGTAGAGACGGGGTTTTGCTGTGTTGGCCAGGCTGGTCTTGAACTCCTGACCTCAGGTGATTGGCCCGCCTCAGTCTCCCAAAGTGCTGTAATTACAGGATTGAGCCACTGTGCCCGGCCCCCCACCTTGAAGAGACTTCCACAATGAATGAGAGTGTGGAAACTTTCTCAAGTGGGTGGTTACAGTGGCCTTCAAGTAGTTTCCTGAACTTCTTCTTCAGGAACCCCAGATTTCCTGAGGCTGTTACTGCTAACCTTTGGGCAAACTGAATTTTTCTCTAGATTTTTATAACAATCTGAATTCTGCTGGTTTTAGCTGAAGAGATGATTCTTGGAAACATGCATTGGTTTTTCATGAAGACCATAACTTGTCACGGTCATTTTCAACTCTTAAAGCCTTTCATGTATGCTATTTCATTCAGTCTTCAAAATTACCTTCATGGTAGGTCTGTTATTAGTATTATTAACTATACTTTTTGGAGGAGAAAGTCAAAATTCAGAGAGGGAAAATGTTGTATCACAGTCACACAGCTAGTAAGTGGCAGATCTAGGACTCAGGTTTATGCATTAATGCACTCTAGCCCCCTTTTCCCTTCTCTTTCTCTAGGGCCCCCAGAATGAGCTGAGGGCTGGGGGCTGCCCAGGGAAGAGAGATTGAGAGAACTTCAGGTCTGTTCTCTCTCATTCAGCTAGAGTGTCTCATTGTAGTCTGTTTAATAAATTGGCTGTTTTAAGCTTTTTAGTTTTTTTTTAAAGTAATCTCTGCTATAAAAAGAATTTGGAAGCCGCAAGTCTGGGGACTACCACATTATCTAAAACTATTTGTAATCTTTTCCATTTCTTAGAAACCCAGAAGTTGATGACAGCAGCGCTCGGAAGGGCTGGTGGTTTCCTGGCTGGTTTAACAATGGGTAAGGTGATCAGACAGCGATCAGTGTTTGCCCACCCACCTGATGCTTGTAGAGGGTCCACACACAATGGTTTCATGTTCATGACCTTCTCAGTCACTCATCTTTCTTGCTTATTGAAATTATATGAAGAATATTTTGTGAGTGAGACTAGGACATTTGAGGGTTGGTTTTGTTCCTGAGACAGGGTCTTGCTGTCACCCAGTCTAAAGTACAGTGGGGCAAACATAGCTCACTGTAGCTTCGAACTCCTGGGCTCAAGTGATCCTCCTACCTCAGCCTCCTGAGTAGCTAGACTATAGGTGTGCACTACCACACCCGGCTAAATAAGTTTTTTGTTTTGTTTTGTTTTCAGTTAACTTGGGGGCTGAGGCTTGGGCTCTTTATTTATTTAATTTTTTGAGAGGGAGTTTCACTCTTGTGGCCCAGGCTAGAGTATAATGGCACAGTCTCAGCTCACTACAACTTCCACCTCCTGGGTTCAAGTGATCCTCCTGCCTCAGCCTCTCAAGAAGCTGGGATTACAGGCACCTGCCAACACATCCGGCTAATTTTTGGATTTTTAGTAGAGGTGGGGTTTCACCATGTTGGCCAGCCTGGTCTCGAACTCTTGACTTCAGGTGATCTGCCTGCCTCGGCCTCCCAAATTGCTGGGATTACAGGTGCAAGCCACCATGCACAGCCTGGGCTAAAGTTTAGATTGCAGGAAAGACAATTATAAACTAAAATGTTCTTAGAAGAATTGTCTTATCAAGTTTCCCTCACCCCCCTGAAATAACCTGAAGGTTGTTATGCCATTAAATTGCTAATGTGCTGACTTGGAAGGGTAATGAGGTGAGTACTGCATCTTTCCATCAAAAATATGTCTTCATGAATAAATGCTTAATGCTTAGAGCTTTTTTCTGGTCAATGCACTTAGTGCATGCATAATCTGCCTTGGAAAGCATTTTCCCAAGATATTCAGCAGTTCTCCCACCACCATAGTCACCTTCCCTGCCTTACCTGGTTTGCTTTCCCTTTGTACTTAGGATCCAGAATTATCAACAAGAGGAAGAAGACACAGACAAAGAAAAAGGAAGAGAGGAGGAACAAAGAAAGGAAGATGACACAACAGAGCTTCGGCTATGGGACTGGTTTAATCCAAAGTAAGAAAAGCAGCCTCACTCGCTGTGCAGCAAATCCATGGCCCTGCAGGAGGTGGCATGGCAGTGGAGGCAACAGTGCCATTGAGAACATTCCTTATTTGGGAGAAAGAGCCTTAGCATGTTAGATATTTAACACTAGGCCTATGGGTATGCACGTATTTGATTGTGATGTAAAATATATTTCTCACTGTGAGTTATGGTCAAAAACACTGTGCTAGGCATTGTGATAGGCAGAAGACACAGGAGAAATCAATCAACATGGTTATATTTGAGAAGTTCATGGTCTTATAGGGGTTGTCACTGTAAAACCAGTATTTGCCTAGATTGGTAGGAGGCAGGGTCTACTGGAAGGATGTGGTTCTGGGAATGAGGAGATGAGAGCTGTCCGGGGTGACTTTGAGACCTGACACTAGTGAGCAGTGGTGCTATTAGCCAGGAAGGGGACTGAAGGAAGAAACACAGGCCTCAGAGTTGGGGGAGGTGGGGAGCTCCATTAAGAATGCATGGGTGCGGTGGCTCACGCCTGTAATCCTAGCACTTTGGGAGGCCGAAGTGGGTGGATCACCTGAGGTCAGGAGTTCATGACCAGCCTGGCCATCATGGTGAAACCCCATCTTGAAAAAAAAGAAAAAAAAAAAGAATGCATGTGGATGCAGGTGTTTATGGGACGTCTAAACCGAGTCACAGGGTACTCCTGAGCTTGGCAGAGGGTACATGCTGGAGATGATCATCAGAATAATCAGGAGAGAATGGCATCATTAAAAAAAAAGTTTTAATTTTTATTTATTTTGAGACAGGGTCTTGCTCTGTTACCCAGGCTGAAGTGCAGTGATGCAATCGTGGCTCACTGCAGCCTTGACCTCCTGGGCTCAAGCAATTCTCCTACCTTAGCCTCCTGAGTAAGGAGACTTGGTGTGTGCCACCACATCCAGCTAATTTTTAATTTTTTTTTTAGAGACAGGGTCTTACTATGTTGTCCAGGCTGCTCTTGAACTCCTAGGCTTAAGTGATCCTTCTGCTCTGGCCTCCCAAAGTGCTGGGATTACAGGTGTGAGCCACCATGCCCGGCCTGAAAATAGCATCTATCCCATTGTGAAGGTTCTTGGGCTCTGGGAAGACTATGTTCTAGCAAGTTCTCTTATTGTTTGGGGATAAAAGATTCATGCCAGTGTGGAGGGATGGGAATTTTGGCTTCCCATATGTCATTTGATGATCTACATGACAGGGTAGGCATCTCTGAAATGCTAAACCACTAATAGAAATGTGAGAAGATGGAAGCATTGTTGCTTTGATAAAGCCTCTTAGGTGGGGGAATGAGAATCCCTAAGGGGCAGGCTAGATGGGCTGGAGATGGTCCCCAAAGGCCCTTCTAAGCAGAATAGGGCAATTTTACTGTGGCACTTGTGCTTTGCTGAGCAGGACTTGGGAGGTGGCGCGGGGCTGAATGATTGGGGGCAGAGAGGAGGGACAGACCACAGTCACCAGCTCTCACTGTCTCTACTCTCCCCTTTGCATGGCTTTACCTCCAAATGAATAGGGAGCAGATATTTATTTTTATTTATTTATTTATTTATTTATTTATTTGAGACAGGGTCTTATTCTGCCAACCAGACTGGAGTGTAGTGGCACGATCATGGCTCACTGTAGCCTCCACCTCCCAGGCTCAAGCAATCCTCTTGTCTCAGTCTCCCAAGCAGCAGGGACCACAGGCATATGCCACCATGCCTGGCTAATTTTTGTATTTTTTATAGAGACGAGGTCTTGCCATGTTGCCCAGGCTGGTCTTGAACTCCTGGTCTCAAGATATCCCCTGCCTCAGCCTCCCAAAGTGCAAGGATTAAAGGCGTGAGCCACCGCGCCTGGGCACAAGCAGATTATTTAAAGAATGTTGGTTTGAAGTGGCACCAAATGTAAGCCTTCTCAGGGTACCTAAGTCTATTTCTTGCATAAATGAATGATTGGATGAAGGAATGGATGAACAAATAAGTATACTTTGTATACATTTATCCTTTTCGGCCGAGCGCAATGGCTCATGCCTGTAATCCTAGCACTTTGGGAGGCTGAGACAGATTGCCTGAGCTCAGCAGTTCAAGACCAGCCTGGGCAGCATGGTGAAGTCTCTACTACAAAACAAATCAGCTGGGTGTGGTGGCGAGCGCCTGTAATCCCAGCTACTCAGGAGGCTGAGGCACGAGAATTACTTAAACGTGGGAGGCAGAGGTTGCAGTGAGCTGAGCCACTGCACTCCAGCCTGGTCAACAAAGCGAAATTCTGTCTCAAAAAGTGTCCTTTTTTATCAACTACCTAAAAAACCATGATATATTGTGCATATTTCCATATCATGGTTGCTTTACTTCCATGACACCAAATCCTCATTTGTGACTGTTTTCTGATAGGGGCAGCTCCCTCTTCCCAGCTGTCAGGGATTAGAGTTTATAGGGGCTAAGTCCAGTAACCTCTTCTGTTCTTTATACACCATTTTCCAATGTGCTCTCATCCATTTTCATGGCATTAGGTACCATTAGTGAGATTAGAGACCATTCCACATTTAAATCTTTAGCCCAGATGTTGCCTTTGAGCTGTGACTTGTGTCTACCTGCCTGCCTGACATCTCTGCATGTCTCACATGGCCAGAATGGATTTCTCAATTCCTCCCCACCCTTGTTCCCCTCACTTTCTATCCCATTAAATAGCTCAAGCCACACAGTCTGGGAGACCTTTTCCTCTATCTATCTCACAGTCTAATTCATTAGCATGTTCTGTCAATTCCTCCTCCAAAATCCTTTCCATTTCATCCTCTTCTCTCCATTCCACAGCCACCCTGCCATCCCTGTTCATGTTGCCATCAGCTTTTCTCTGCATCCTTGTCTAGCCAGCCTGCTGTTGCTTAGAGGGAATTCAGTCAATAATGAGTTGTGCTGGGAGCAGTGGCTCACACCTGTAATTCCAGCAGTTTGGGAGTCTGAGGTGGGAGGACCGCTTGTGTCCAGGAGTTCAAGAATAGCCTAGGCAACTTAGTGAAACAAAAAAATCAAAAATTGTCTCTACAAAAAAATCAAAAATTAGCTGGATGTGGTAGTGCATGCCTTTAGTCCCAGCTACTCAGGAGGCTAAAGTGGGAGGATCACTTGAGCCTGGGAAGTTGGAGCTGCAGAGAGCTGTAATTGTGCCACTACACTCAGCCTGGGTGACAAGGTGAAACCAGTCTCAAGTAACAATAATAATAATAATGAGTTATATGTATTCCAAATCTTTTTTAAACCTACTGCACAATTCATAGAATTTTAATGCTTCCTCTACCCAAACCTTGGGTACCAAAATGTACCATAAATAAATACATAAAATTTAAAAGCTGCCAATAACTTAGGGAGGTGTGTGCTTTGGTTAGGGGGCCCTTTTATTTTGGGGGACTCTTTTGTGGAACTGCACACACTGGCATCACATCGTTGCATGCTCTACTTGGAAGGAAAGCATCTGAGCAGCTCTTTCCTGGTACTTTTTCCTTTCTTTTTAGTGCCCCATTTTTGTGATCTAGGACTTCTCTAGCAGTTGACATTGTCAAAGACTAGCTTTTGCATATGCGTGAGCTGCCCTCCATCACTTCTTTTTTTGGGGGTTTTGTGGATTTTGATGACTAAGACTCCTCCGGTTCATGCAAGAAGCAGATCTTGATCTCATTCTCCCTCCTCCCCCTTCTCCCTAACTGCCTCCATTTTCAGGCTGTTGTGTGGCTTTGTAGTCAGGGTCACTGACATGTTGGAATTGTCAGCGGAATCAAATAATTAACAGCTGGGAAATAGAATACTTTAATTTTTAATTCAACATTAATTTTTAATATTGCTACTTTTTCTTCCTACTTGAAGGAAGCCAAGTAATTAAACTGGACTCTGGTTTTCTGACTCAGTTCTTCTAGAAAACCTGGACTGAGTGATCATGTGGTTGAGGAGCGTGTAGCAGGTGGACCACCTGTTGCGACTGCGAGATTCTCAAGGGGAAGGACTGGGTCTCATTTCTCCCATCTCAGTGCTTAGCAGGATGACCTGGTATAGACCAGGGAACTGGGAAATGTACGTCAAGTGATCAAGCACCCCAGTTGGGTCCTTTATATAAATTAAACGGCAAAAGGCTCCATTCCCTTCCTCTTTCCTGCCCTCCACTTTATCTGCAAAATGAGAATGATGATAGCACCCACTTCATAGAGTGGTCGTGAAGATTAAATGAGAGAATAAAAGTTAAGCACTTAGCTCCTGGTGCACCATAAGTATTAATTAACTATACCTATTCCTCTTTTTCCTTTTTAAAAAAAATAATATCACCAAATGTCTAGCTTATACAGAGTTACAAGACTTAGCTAGTGGGCTAGGTTAGAACTACTAAAAGATCTCTGACAGGCTAAAACTAAGATGCAGTGAATGAGGTACAATGAAGAAGAGAGTTTTAAGTTCAGAAACAGTTATAGAAGTATAAGATAGCTGTGTGGGTTATTTATTTATTGGTTTTTGGTTTGCAAGCTCATCATTCAACAAAGCTAAGCGTTTTACAGGACTAAAAGCACCATGTAAGCTACAACATGGTGCTGTTGGAAGAAGTCCTAGATCACAAAGATGGGGCACTAAAAAGAAAAGAAAAAGGGCCTGGAAAGAGCTGTTCAGATGCTTTCCTTCCTGCTCAGATGCTGTTGTGTAAAAACAACAACAAAAGGCTCATCACTTCTCAGTCTGAATTGACGAAAATGCCAATGCAAATAAAAATAATTCCTTTTTATTTATTTCATTTCATTTATTTATTTATTGAGATGGAGTTTTGCTGTTGTTGCCCTGGCTGGAGTGCAGTGGTGTGATCTTGGCTCACTGCAACTTCTGCCTCCCGGGTTCAAGCAATTCTCCCGCCTCAGCCTCCCAAGTAGCTGGAATTACAGGTGTGCACCACCACGCTTGGCTAATTTTGTACTTTTTTAGTAGAGACAGGGTTTCACCATGTTGGTTAGGCTGGTCTCGAACTCCTGACCTCAAGTGATCCACCCGCCTCGGCCTCCTAACGTGCTGGGATTACAGGCGTGGGCCACCGCGCCTGGCTTATTTTTTAAGTGGAAATAGTGTTACATTTAGATCAGGGCAAACCTGGGTTTTAACCCCAACTTCATCAGCAGAGGAATGAAGTGGCATATAAGAAACAGTATAGGTGGTGGCTCAGCTCAGAACATGGACTCCAGAGTCAGATGGTCTTGTTTAAATCCCAGCTTTAACCTAGCACTAGCTGTGCAATCTCAGGCAAGTTACTTGACTTCTCTGTGCTAGCTTCTTCATTGATAAGATGGGAATAAAAATAGCACCTACCTCAGAAGGGTGAGCCCTTTGTACAGTGCCTGGTCCCACAGGACTCGCTCAGTGTGTGTTAGCTGCCATCATCAGTGACCAGCTGTTTGGCCTTGGACAAGATACTAAGCTGCTCTGAGACTTGGTTTTGTTATCTGGACTGTGGACATGATACATTGCAGGGCTGTTGCAGAGACTAAATGAGAAAGTGTACGTGATGGGTGCCTGGCACAGGCTGGTGCAGAGTGCATGGCAGCTTCTTTCATGACTGAAGGAAACCAAGGGCAACTGTGTCTTCCATGCAGCAGGTGTACCTGGGGTGCTGAAGGCAGAGCTAAGTCTTAGACTTTGAGACTCCAGACAAGATAAGGTGAACCAGGAGAGCACCCTGAAAGTGTTTCCCCTCTCTGCCATCTGGACCAACCTGGGGCAATTCCAGCTGTGGGGCGGGGGAAATGTAGGCAGTAGGCCAGTTCCAGCTATGATGGAATCTGGGAAGCAGACTAGACGTGATGCCTGGGGCTGGGGTGGGAGGGCAGAGTCAGCTCAAGAACTACAGAGTGCACTGTTTGGGGACAAGGGACAGAAGGCCTGAGACGAGAGTCTACTGAGGCTCCTTTTCCACTCTGCGGCTAGGGTGAGGCAGGGGATGACCCAGCTGTGCTCATCAGCCTCGCTGTGGGAAAACCCAGCTTTGCTGATGGGTAGGATGGTTCTATGAAAACCCAGCCCTCCACTGGCCTTGCTGGCCCAAAGTATTTGCTAACCTCTCCCCGACAGCCTTACAAGGGCCAGTGCAGCCGGCAGGGATCACCAGGACTTTGCCCCAGTCACATGCCTTTTCAGGGTTGAACCAAGATGCTGCCTGCAGTGAACCCAGTGAAGTAAAAGAAAATGCCAAGCAGGGTGCTAGGCCTATACTGGGGTTTGAATCTAAATGACCTGTGCCAGTCTCTGCTTCCCAAGGGGGAAAATGCAGCCACCTCCTAGGCCAATGAGGAGTCAGAGCCTCCCCCTGCCTGGAGCTCCACTCTCACTCTGGGCCCATGCTGCTCTGTGCTTTCTGCATTTACCCTTCAGGGCTTCACAGTTTTGTGCTTTGTCATTGCTTCCTCTGTTTGTGTTGGCCTCGCCAAGTCCAGTTCAAGCTCTCTGAGCACAGCAAAGCACCCTCCCTCTCGCCGCTTTTGTGTTCCTAGTAAAGAGGCTCCTGGTCTAAGAAGAAGGTCCTTGCCAGAGTCCTGGGCTCCAGCCTTGGCCTTGGTGGGCCTCTGTCAAGTCCCTTCCTTTCTGGCGTCTTTGTCCCTTGTTTATAAAGTGAGCTGTAACGTCAGAATCCCTTTAATCTGGGGCCCTTTTTGGCCAATAACCAGGTTGCCACCCAGATATTCCTTCTGGCAAAAGGCCAAAAACAGCCTTTCCTCTTTCAAATCTAATGTCACTCTCTCATCTGCCTGTATCAAGGCTTAGGAGCTCCTTAAGCTCAGATGACATCCATAGGGATAAATAACACCCTAGGGTGCTACTGGTAGTTTAGGAAGGGGCTGGGGAAGTAGGGAAAGGGATTTAGAAGTAGGAAGAGAACAAAGAAAGTAAAAGAGGAAAGAAAATATGAGATGTAGAGGTTAAGAGCCTCATAATGGCCCCCCGCAAAATAGCCTTCAGAGGACACAGTGTTCATACCTGTAATCCCAGCACTTTGGGAAGCTGAGGTAGGTGGATCATCTGAGGTCAGGAGTTCAAGACCAGCCTGGCCAACATGGTAAAACCCCATCTCTACTAAAAATACAAAAATCAGCCAAGCATGGTGGTACGTGCTTATAATCCCAGCTACTTGGGAGGCTGAGGTGGGAGGATCACCTGAACCTAGGAGGTAGAGGCTACACAGTGAGCCAAGATCATGCCACTGCACTCCAGCCAGGGTGACAGAGTGAGACTGTCAAAAAGAAAAAAAAAATAGCCCTCAAAGTCACCTGAGCCAAAGCCTCCTCTTCCTCACCCAGAAGATGCTACCCCTGCAAATGGCACACCTCCCAGCCAAGTGTTTGGGGTTAAGCTACAGTCTAGATTCAAGGACAGTCCCTGCAGATCATAGCTGGCCCCCCCTTTCCTTGGACAGTCTCTGCCCCACAATGGCAAAGCTGCCCTGACTCAGGGGACTCTTATGTTTTATCACCAGGAAACGCCCAGAGGTTGTGACAGTGACCAGATGGAAGGCGCCGGTTGTGTGGGAAGGCACTTACAACAAAGCCATCCTAGAAAATTATTATGCCAAACAGAAAATTACTGTGGGGTTGACGGTTTTTGCTATTGGAAGGTAGGTGTCACTGGTAAAACTGTCCAGACTTTTTCTTGTTCCACTATCAAAACGTTAGTGTGGAGACTCCTGAACTGATGGAGGCCAGCCATGATTTTTTTGATTAGATAGGAGAATGTTTTCGTGGGACTGTTTCGGTCTCCTTTCTGCTAAGGCCCTAAAATGCTGAGAACAAAATAATAGTAGGTAAGTCCACTCATTCCTACCTCAAAATGAGGGCCTTAGGTTGCAGGAAAAAATGTCTGCTCCACCCACCAAACCCAGGGTCAGCAGCATACCCACAACCACCTCCTCCCTGACCACCGCGGCTTCCTTTACAAATTCCACAAGTGCTAGCTGCTAGACAGCCCAGAGTACATCATTCTTTTTCCTATGCTCTATGGCCCAAGACCAACTACAGATAGATTCATAGCAAGTTCTAGGTGCAGAGTGACCTAAGCACAGTGGTTTTCCATGCTGGAACACAGCTGATCACTCTTCCGTGGGTTCCTCCGATCTCTTCTACTTTTTCCTTCATGGAGGATTTGGCCCTAGGAGATTTGGCTGGTCAGAGCTTGCTCTTCCAAAGGTTGGATAGGTTCTAGTTTCAGCTCCCTTGTTCAGAACATATGATGCAGAAAAACTGCAATCATTCTTACTTGAAAGTTCTAGCTCTAATATTAGTTGTTAAAGATAATCCATTTTGCTTTTTTTGGAGAATTTTCCTTTTTTCTTTTTCCAAAATAAAACTGAAAGTCCAATTTTCCTTTTTTTTTTTTCCCTGCCCTCTGGGGCTTTCTGTCTCTTCTGAAGAAGCCCCATGGAAAGTTGATTCTCTTGCCTTGTATAATGGAAGTTGAAGGCTCAAGTTGATCTGAGCTTTGCCAAGGTGGGGCTTAAAAGAGAGCTCTGTAAAGATCTGATAGTTCTCCAAAGATAATCTTCCCCAACCCAAAGCCCAGCAGCTATTACTGTTCTGTCATTAACAATACCAATCAAGTTCTAATGTCACTGAATGTGCTGATCCTAGGGACTTATGTCGTGTCTCTAACAGAGAAGGGTAACTGTGAAGTTTTGACATGTTTACTAGAAGAATCTGTACTCGTATAAGTCAGGAGCCAGTGCTCAGCTTACCTAATCCTTTGCCACAAAACCCAGCCACATTGCAGATTGATTTGATCCTGGTGTTTCCAAAAAGAACAGAACATTCCCCAATGCCCCACAACGGCTTCAGCCATCTAATTCCAACTCTGCAGAACTAAACTGTAAGTGCACATCCTGGTGAAAGCACTCTGTCCTCAGCTCTGAGGCAAGAGAGGACTGTTTGTACTCAGCAGCAATAAATCTCTAAAGTGGATTTGGACTTTTAGGAGGTGTGATGTTTGGTTTGTTTTCAAGCAACAATGCGTGGAGCCAACTGCAGTGCTTTAATCGCTAAACAATGTGAAACCTCACAATGACTCTCCCCTGCACTGACCCCACCCCAACCCACCCCAGTATTGTTTCCCAAGCTTCAGGGCACAATAGATTTTTCTTGAAGTCCAGAATACTGAAGGATTTCCTGGCCAATAGCCACAGAGCCATGTTGAAGTCCCTTTTTATATTCCTCAGATATATTCTCTCCATTTAAAGAATCAATACTGTAAACCCTTGGATTACCACATGCCAACATTAAAAGCACACTTTATTTTGGTAACAAAGAAAGGAAATCCAAGCAGCAACAAAAAGCGAAAAGAAGTGTCAGTCATTATTACTCACAAAACACCATGACTGGCCAGTAGTGTGGTCAGCACATTAAATTCAGTCCACATGAGTTTAGCGTTTGGTCAAGTTGTATTAAGCCATCTGGTCTATTCTTCCTCTTCCTGGTAATCTCCATACCATGGCTTCACAAGGTAGTCTATAGCTTGGGCTTACAGAAGACACCAATAAAATGTTTTTCAAATGAATAAATAGTTAAAATACCACTGAATACCTACTAGAATGGCCAAAATTCAAAACACTGACAACACCAAATGCTGACAAGGATGTGGAGCAACAGGAGCACTTATTCATCACTGGTAGGAATGCAAAATGGTACAGCCCCTTTGGAAGACCATTTGGCAGTTTCTTACAAAACTAAATATACTCTTACCATACGATCCAGCAGTCGTGCTCCTTGGTATTCACCCAAATGAGTTAAAAACTTATGTCTACACAAAAACTGCACATGGATATTTATAGAAGCTTTATTTCCTAATTGCCAAAACTTAGGATGCAACCAAGATGTCCTTTGGTAGATGCATAGAAAAATGAACTATGGCACATCCAGACAATGGAATATTATTCCGTGCTAAAAAGAAATGAGCTATTAAGTCATGAAAAGATATGAAAGAACCTTAAATACATGTTACTAAGTAAAAAAAAGCCACACTGAAAAGGCTACATGCTGTGTGCTTATATGACATTCTGGAAAAGGTAAAACTATGGAGACAGTAAAAAGGTCAGTGATTGTGAGGGGGTGTTCAGGGA
Source organism: Cacajao melanocephalus (assembly GCA_963573385.1). Taxonomy (NCBI): domain Eukaryota; kingdom Metazoa; phylum Chordata; class Mammalia; order Primates; family Pitheciidae; genus Cacajao; species Cacajao melanocephalus. Next base: position 6,640 of record CAUYLG010071776.1, on the reverse strand, counting down.
GGGATTAATAAGCAAAGCTCAGAGAATTTTTAGGGCAGTGATGCTATTCTGTACGATACTATAATGGTGGATACACGTCATTATACTTTTGTCTAAACCCTTAGAATGTATCACATCAAGAGTAAACCCTAATGTAAACTATGGACTTTGGGTGATAGTGATATGTCAGTGTAGCTTCATCGATTGTAACAAATGTACCACTCTGGTACAAGGATGTTGATAGTAGCAGGGGGCTGTGCAAATGTGAGAGCAGGAGGTATGTGGGAACTCTCTGTACTTTTGGCCCAATTTTGTCATGAACCTAAAACTGCTCTAAAAAACACAGTCCTTTATTTCCTTTTTTTTTTTTTTTAGTTTCTTTTAATTTTTTTATCTTCTTTTTTCATCTACATTTACTCAATCACCAAATGTGGCTTACTGCTAACACCGTCCTTTTTTTTTAAGACAAAGAAAAAGTAGTTAAAATAAGGTTAAATCAGAGGTTGCTCACTCTAGTATCTGGATGGACTTTATAATGATGGTGTGTGGACAATGGATTGGTATTTTAGGTGACTAGTGGGAGGCTCATAGGATAACTATGTAACATGAAAGCAGATCTAGATCTTGTAACTCATCTCTGTATCACAGAGAAGGACAAGAGAGTGCTGCTGTTTGGGCTTAATGCATCCCCAGTGGTTGCAAGGGTTACATCACTGTTGTATCTGGTCTGGCAGTAACAACATTGGGGCTTATGTTAGGGCTTTTGAGTGAAGCTCAAGAACTAGTACCCCCTTTGACTGTCCAAAAACTGAACCAATTGGTAAATTATACAAACGGGTAAGATAGGCAGACGGTGGTAAATATCACCTTCATTATAGTTAAAGCTGATATTAGAGAATGTGACTTATATCTGCAGGCCCTGGGTCTCCTAAATATTCAACCCCAGAGTTAGAAAGACTTAGGCATCCAGGCACCTATAGGCCTCTGGATGTGGGAATAGATCCTGTACCAGTAAGCTTCCTGCAAAACCCAGAGCAGTTGAGAACACATGCTCTCTTGGACTGGCTGGCTTCTAAGAGCCAGAGAAGAGGAAGGACAGGGTAGTGCATGTCTAGTTCTAGTTGCTCTTCCAAAATTGGCAGTCAGATAAGTCATTCCAGCTCCCCAAGGACCGAGTGACTAAATGGTGGAGAGTAGCCAGGGGTGTTGCACTGACATGAAAACACACCCGGGGTAGGAAGAAATCATTCTCCTATTAACCATAAAATACAGACAAGATGATTGTAATAGCATGTGGTTTCTTTCAGGAATCCCAGATGTTAAATGTTTTGCTTTTCTTCTTTGTTTCAGATATATTGAGCATTACTTGGAGGAATTCATAACATCTGCTAATAGGTACTTCATGGTCGGCCACAAAGTCATATTTTATGTCATGGTGGATGATGTCTCCAAGGTGCCATTTATAGAGCTGGGTCCTCTGCGTTCCTTCAAAGTGTTTGAGGTCAAGCCAGAGAAGAGGTGGCAAGATATCAGCATGATGCGTATGAAGACCATCGGAGAGCACATCTTGGCCCACATCCAACACGAGGTTGACTTCCTCTTCTGCATGGATGTGGACCAGGTCTTCCAAGACCATTTTGGGGTGGAGACCCTCGGCCAGTCGGTGGCTCAGCTACAGGCCTGGTGGTACAAGGCAGATCCTGATGACTTTACCTACGAGAGGCGGAAAGAGTCGGCAGCATATATTCCATTTGGCCAGGGGGATTTTTATTACCACGCGGCCATTTTTGGAGGAACACCCATTCAGGTTCTCAACATCACCCAGGAGTGCTTTAAGGGAATCCTCCTGGACAAGAAAAATGACATAGAAGCTGAGTGGCATGATGAAAGCCACCTAAACAAGTATTTCCTTCTCAACAAACCCTCTAAAATCTTATCTCCAGAATACTGCTGGGATTATCATATAGGCCTGCCTTCAGATATTAAAACTGTCAAGCTATCATGGCAGACAAAAGAGTATAATTTGGTTAGAAATAACGTCTGACTTCAAATTGTGCCAGTAGATTTATCAATTTGAGAGAGGAGTATTCTGGCTACTTCCTCAGAAAAGTAACACTTCATTTCAACTTAACAACAATACTAATGAAACACCAACATGGCAAACACCTACCATTCCTCCTTGTAACGTGGGGCCTTGTAATGTGGGAGAATGAATCTAGGGTAATCAGATGTAAATTCCTAGTGATTTCTTATCTATTCTGGGTTTGGGGGAAATACTATCAACTGAACCAAAAAGAAATTGTCATAGGCAAAGATAAAGCCAGAAACACTCTACATGTGCCAGATAACATGCTGGAGAAAAGGGTGCTAAGGGAAGCGCTTGGCAGCAAGATATGATTGTAAGGGGTTGTCCCTTGAGTTCAATGCCTGCCTATTTCTGGTGGGTCTAAAGCAACATGGAGTTACTTTGCAGCAGAGCTCTCAGTAAAGACACCATTTACCTTGGCAATCCTCAAAAGGCTTCAACAGCAGATTGCTTCAGGCCATCTGTAGTCCATCCTTTTCTCATCAGGATGTTGTCTGGCTTCTGTGTAAAAGGTTGGTGAGTGTCCCAGTAGATACCATGGTGGCGCATGATCAGAGTCTCAAGGAATCTGAATGAGCCAAGGTGCCCAGTGTGAAGTAAAAACAAAGCCTCGACATGAGTTTGCCATGAAACAGCAAAGAGCGAGTGGAAGAGAGGAGCCATCACTGTGGGGCAGAGCCATCCTGGGGGCACTTAGGGCATGGGGTTGGTGCTTAAATACATCATGGATCCAAGCATTGAATGGGAGGAAGTGTGGGTGATTTCCAGCTTCATCGACTTATGAATGACAAGCAGCAGGGACTTGAACAGAAGATGCTTCTTGTTTTGCCTAAGTGGTATTCAGTCTACCAGACTCTGCAATTTGCATCTTCAAATCCTTGCAAGGAGATGTGGATGGTGTCAGAGAAGGCAAAGGCCTGCAGTGTGGATTGAAGAGGCTTACAAGGAGTTCTGTTCCCAGGATGTGGTCTTCATCAGAGGACAATTGGTCATTAGCTGGTCCCTCCACTTAGCTAGTCTCAGGGTTCCTCAGTCCATCATAACCCGACTTGGAGGGCTGACATCAAGGAGTAGACTGGAGAAATAGCCCTTCCATCAAGTAACCTCTTGTTTTCTCCTGCTCCACCTGCACTATGAAAGTGTAACAACTAGACATACTTGGCAAAATGGTTAACTGATTTTGTAACAAAAGCATGAGCCATAACAATGGGAGATCTAGTTATCATGACTGAACAGCTTAACATTCAATTCCCTTCTCTAAGAGAAGCTGTGAAATCCTACATATTATTTAGTTAACCAAATCGACGTAAAGGAAGTTAGGAGGCAACATGTACATATGCACATATATTTATATTTTGCTTGTGTTCCAGTCGAGGTCGTTTGTTTTCATTTACTTTTCTTTTTTCTTTCCTTTTTTTTGAGACAGAGTTTTGCTCTTGTTGCTCAGGCTGGAGTACAGCGGCACAATCTTGGCCCACTGCAACCTCCACCTCCCTGGTTCAAGTGATACTCGTGCCTCAGCCTCCCGAGTAGCTGGGATTATAGGCATGTGCCACCACACCCAGCTAATTTTGTATTTTTAGTAGAGACACGGTTTCTCCATGTTGGTCAGGCTGGTCTCAAACTCCTGACCTCAGGTGATCCACCCACATCAGCCTCCCAAAGTGCTGGGATGCCCGGCCTGTTTCCTTTTTCAAGGAATTTGTTTGAAGAGCCATTGTACTAGTCTGATATATACTGCAATGAGCTTCTTTGATAAAATGAAACTCAGATTTTTCTCAAGTATTTCACTGCGCCTCCTACTCCATTTCTTGCCAGAAAATCTCACATACATCTGTTAAGACTTCTGCTTCTCTATTAGTCAGATTGTCTTGGATTCAGTCTGGAGTAGGGAGAGTTTAAGGGTTTAAGTCCTGAACCAAAGAAATAATCTAGCCTGAAAGTTTAGAGCAAAGGACTAATGTTTACTTTTAACGGAATTTCTTGATTTTTTAAAAAACTTCATTAAAATTTAAATCTCCAACGGACAAATTCACGATCTCGTTAATCATTATTACTAAGCTTTTAAAAAAAATTTCCCAGTTTACAATTTAATAAATTATTTTCTCAGTATATGCTGGTCTGATCATGGATTGTGCATTTCCTCCCAAAGATATTCGAAATTGTCAATTAGAGAATTTTAGGTTTTCAGACTCAGAAAAGTCCTCATGCCTTTCTGAAAAAATGTGTCCACTATTACAAAAATAGAATAGACTTGGGATTCCCATATTTTTGTTTGTTTTTGAGACAGGGTCTCTGTCACCCACACCGGAGTGCAGTGGTGTGATCATGGCTCACTGCAGCCTCGACCTCCTGGGCTCAAGTGATCCTCTCACTTCAGCCTTCTGAGTGGTTGGGATTGCAGATGCCTGCCACCACACCCCACTAATTTTTTTTAAAGGTTTTTTGTAGAAAAGGGGTCTCACTATGTTGCCTAGGCTGGTCTCAAACTCCTGGGCACAAGTGATCTTCCTGCCTTGGCCTCCCAAAGTGCTGGGATTATAGGCATGGGCCACTGTGCCCAGCCAAGGGATTCCCAAACTTTTAATCAACAAATACTTATATAGAGCTTTCCACAGCAATGCACTGAAATAATGAACTGCCAGTGGAAGAATCATTAGGGAAAGGCTTGCCCCTGAAGCCCAGCGTGGGACATCAGGGCAAAGGAAGAAAACAACGCTATCACCATATCTGGGGATTATTAGTCCTGACCTCTGGGGAATATATCTGATCAAGGGGGAAAGTCTGGATTTCCAGCAGGTGTACTTATACTAAAAAATTTAAAGGTGACCAGGCTGATTTAGTCAGATGCCTGAATATACAACAGGGCATGATTACCTCATAGTGGAGAATCATTCTCATTTTATAAAAGAGGAAGATAAAGTCCAGAAAGGCTTTAGACTCAGAAAAGTCCTTATGCCTTTCTGAAAATGTGTCCACTATTAAAAAAATAGAACAGACTTGGGATTCCCAAATTTTTGTTTGTTTTTGAGACAGGGTCTCACTCTGTCACCCATGCCAGAGTGCAGTGGTGTGATCATGGCTCACTGCAGCCTCGACCTCCTGGGCTCAAGGTAAGTGACTGACGTGGCCTTCATCAGAGGACAATCGATCAACAGCTGGTCCCACCACTTAGTCTAAAGCTCAGGGTTCCTCAGCCCATCATATCCCAACCTGGAGGGCTGACATCAACGAGCAAACTGGAGAAACAGCCCTCCCATCAAGGAACCTCTTGTAAGCGGTGACTGAACTGAGGCTCAAAGCAGGGAAACTTACAAGGACAGATGTATCGACAGTGCATTCGGAGGGCCATGTTTCATATTATGGAAAGTGCAACTAGACATCTTCCCAGGCCTCTACCTTTTCCCACTTTTTATGCATTAAACCTGCCCCAAATGCATTAAGTAAGTTTAAAAGCATCATATTAAAAAAAATAGGCTAGGCATGGTGGCTTAATGCTCATAATCCCAGCACTTTGGGAGGACAAGGCGGGTGGATCATTTGACCCCAGGAGTTTGAGATCAGCCTGGGCAATAGGGTGAAACCCCATCTTTATAAAACATACAAATATTAGCTGGGTGTGGTGGTGTTTGCCTGTAGTCCTAGCTACTCAAGAGAGTGAGGTGAGAAGATCACTTGAACCCAGGAGGTGGAGGTTATGTGAGCTGAGATTGCGCCACTGCACTCCAGCCTGTGCAACAGAGACCCTGTCTCAAAAAAAAAACATTGTTATCATTCTTATCTTTACATTGTGCATAGAGGGCTGATGTAAGCACCATGGGCACACACTGAACGGTTACATCAGGGTAGGACTTCATAAGGTGTGATCAGGCAGAAGCGTAGGTGGAAGGAACAAGCCATACTTCCTCCTTCCACTCCACCTCAGATCTGGGAACCACATTCAGCCAAAAGGGGAAAAATGTGTTCAAGGCCTGAAGGTTTTCTCTTTGTCCTTCTTTGCTCTCTCTTAGCCAAAGCCACCGCTATTAGGAACCTCAACTATAGCAGTACTTATAAGTACCTATTTAATGTACTGTTTGTCAAATGTGCCCCGTGTGAACAAATAACACTACCATGATTGCATACTCACAAGAGTGAAAAGTCATAGAAAGTGAATGTGTAACACACTACAAATACTTTTTAAGGAAAGAAAAGAGTCAAATAGGGATTCATTGGTGAATGTCTGAGATCTGAAAGGATGCAGATCCAGGATTTAAACCTAGGACTGTCTGCCTATAGATTGGCTTGACTATAAATCCTGTGCTCTTTCCACAGCTCCAGACTTCTTGCTCACTCTGTTTTACACACACACTTTTTCTTTTTCTTTCTTTCTCTTTCTTTCTTTTTCTTCTTTCTTTCTTCTTTCTCTCTTTCTCTCTTCTTTCTTTCTTTCCTTCTTTTCTCTCCCTCTCTCTCTTTCTTTCCCTCTCTCTCTCTCTCTTTCTTTCCTTTCTTTCTTTTTGAGATGGCATCTTGCTCTATCTCCAGGCTGGAGTGCAGTGGTGCGATTTTGGCTCACTGCAACCTCTACCTCCC
>CAUYLG010071774.1:0-43512 GCA_963573385.1 Cacajao melanocephalus | reverse complement strand
TATACTAACATATTATTATAACATATATAATAATTACAATTACATATTATATATGCTATATAATATATAATATGTTATATATAATATCTATAATATAATAAAACATGTATTTAATATATTATATCATATATCATAATATAGAATATTTAATATAATATATGCATTGTATATAATTCACAATTATAAATATTGTGAACATGTATGCACTGTATAACATCTAATAATATACAGTATATATGATGTCATATAATATGATATATAATATATATACTATTAATATAATATAATGTTATATAATAATATATATTTTCTATAATATAATATATAAACTATAATATAGTATTTTATAAATAATATATTATACAATATATACAATATCATATATTGTACAATATATGAAAATGTATATAATACAATCTTTATTGTGAATATAACTATAATTTGCAATTATAAATATTGTGAACATAGATACACTATATACTATATAATATAGTACTATATATAATATTATATATTATAATGTTACATAAGACATGAGATATTTTATATATCTTATAGATCTTATAATATTACATAATAGACCTTATATATTACATTATATTATATAGAAAATACATATTGTATATTATAATATATATGTTATAAATTATATATAGTGCATATAGTTCAAACTATAATTGTGAATTATAATTACTGTATTATATATTAATATATTAACATATAAGCATGTTATAAGTATTATATGTACATAATAGTATATATAATGTATTAAAATATATTATATTAACATATTAACATATAATTGTATATACACGTATATAAATGTATTATGATACATAATTGTATGTTAATATATGTTAATGATTATATATAATATATACTTACCATAACATATGCTTATATGTTATATAATATTTTAATTTATATTAATATATTATATTTTAATACAGTATATATTATAATATGTAGTAATTTATATTAGAATAATAATTTATGTTATATTATAATATATAATAATTTATATTAGAATATATATATTCACAATATTTATTGTGAATATATTATGCATGGCTTGAGGTCTCTGATATTTTTGTGGGTTTACATCCCAAGGATATGAACTCTGAATTCTCTGTGGGTGTATTCTGAAAATGTCACGTGTATACTCAGTCTCTGGCTGTTTGTTCCAGAATGTGATATCTCTTCTTTGTGTGCATATGTTACAGGTTGAGATCTCTCTTCTGTTTGTGGATGTCTTGGGGTGTCAGGTCTCTGAGATCCGTTTGTAAATAATGTATTGCAGGAATTGCCATCTCTCATCTGCTTGTGAATGTGTTTCTCAGATGAGGCCTGCATTCTGGTTTTGCCTTTATATTGCGGTATTTAAGTTTCTAATCTCCTCATGTGTATTTGTCAAGGGTGTGAGGTATCTTCTGTTTGTGATTATTTGCTCCGTGTGTGAAATCTCCACCCTCTTTGTGGGTATATGACAAAGAACATGTGCTTCACTTCTTTTCTGGGTGCATGTCCAAGGGTGGGAGGTCTCTGATCCCTTTGGAATCACATAACATAGGATGTGGAGTCTTTGAGTTGCTTATGTGTGGATACCTCAGCAAGTGATGTTTTTCATTGCTTGTGGATGTGTATCCTAGGTTGGTGGAGTGAAGGTCCACGAAGGATGTCCACATCCTTATGTTCCTGGAACATGTGAATGTGACCTTACATGTTAAAAGGTTCTTGCAAATGTGATTAAGTAATCATCTTGAGATGGGGGAGGTGGTTCTGGATTTCCCAGGTGAGCCCAGTGTAATCACAAGGGTCCTTAGAGGAGAGAGGCAGGACAGTCTGAGTCAGAGAAGCAGATGTGATGTCAGAAGCAGACATCAGAGAGATAGGGAGAGACTTGAAGATGAAACACTCTTGGCTTAATGAACAAATTTCCACCATAAGAGCAAAATAATAAAAATAATAAATAAATATTTTAAAAAAGAAAGATAAAGAAGAAATGCTCCTGGCTTTGAAGAATGGAGGAAGGGGCCACAAGCCAAGGAATGCAAGCAGCTCTAGAAACTGGAAAAGGCAAGGGCACGGATTCTCCACCAGAGCCTCCAGGAGTAATGCAGCTCTGCTGACACTGTGATTTTAGCCCTTTGAAATCCATTTTTTTTCTTCTGCCCTTCAGAAAAGTAAGATACTAAATTTGTGTTGTTTTATGACACTATGATTGTGATTTGTTACAGCACCAATCTCTGTTTCTTGGTACACATCCCAGGATGTGAACTCCATGATCTGTTTGTGAATGTATGTTCAATGGTGAAGGCTCTGATATGTGTGCAGGTGTATGAATCACACTGAGAGGTCTCTGAATGTTGAAGGTATATGTCCCAGAATCTGTGGTCTCTGAGCTGTTTGTGTGTGCATGTCCCAGGATGTGATATCTCTGAGCTGATTTTTGGGAGTACATTCCAGTAGGTGAAGTCTTTGAGATATTTGTGGTTTATGTTCCAGGTTGTTAGGTCTGTCATCTGTTTGGGGGGTATTTCCTGTGACATGAGGTTTCTGATTTGTTTGGTTACATACATACAAGGATGTTAGGTTGTTAGGTGTCTGGTCTGCTTAGCTTTATATGTCTAGGGTGTGAGGTTTCTGAGCGCTTTGTAGGTGTATGTCTCAGGGTTGAGGCCTCTGATCTGCTCGCTGGTAAATAAGTGTCCCAGCATATGAGCTCTCTGATCTGCTTATGGTTCTGTGTTACAAGATGTCGGGTCTATTTCTGGTGTTTTCCTAACCTCTGAGGTCTCTGACTTTATTGAAGTTGTACATTGCAGGATTTGAGATCTCTGTTTGTGGATATATGTCTCAGGAGTGTCTGGTCTCTGCATTGCTTGTGGGGTATATCCCAGGATGTGAACTTTCTGATCATTTTGTTATATATGACTCAGGATCTGAGATTTCTGATCTGTTTGTGGATTGTTTTGCAGAGTTTGATGTCTGTGGTATCTTTACGCGTTAATGTGCAGGTTGTAAGGCCTGTACTCTGTTTGTGGGTGCATGTCCCAGGATTTCAGCTCCCTGACCTGTTTGATACTGTATGGCACATAATCTGAGGGCTCTGCACGATTTGTGGTATTTGAGGTCTCTGATCTGTTTGTGGTTACATGTCCATGTTGTGAGGTCTGTTATCTATTTGTCAGTGTATGTCCCAGGATGTGAACTCCCTGATATACACGTAGAGGTGGATCTGATGTGAATTCTGTGATCTATTTGCAGGAAAATGAATCAAGGTGGAAGGTCTTTAACCTCTTTGAGGGTGTGTGTCCCAGAATATGAATTCTCTGGTCTATTTGTGGATTCATGCCCTAGGATGAGTGATCTCTGATCTAGTTGGGTATGTGTGTCCAGGGAAGAAAGTTTGTGAACCCTTTGTGGTTTCAGGTCCCATGGCCTGAAGCTTCTGATGTTTGTGGATGCACGTCCAGGTTGTGATGTCTCTGATCTGTTGGTGTATGTCTTAGGATGTGAATTCCCTATCTGTTTGTGGCTGGTGTCTGATGGTGTGAAATGTCTGCTGTGTTCACTGGTGAATGAACCACTGTGTGGTGTCTTTGACCTTTGTTGAGGGTTTTATTCTAGGATCTGAGTTTTCTGATCTATTTGTAAAAGCATGTCCTAGGAGATGTTTGATCTTTGAGCTCTTTATGGATGGACATCTCAAGATGTGAGTGCTCTGAGCTGTTGGGGCATACATGTTTAATGTTCTAGGTTATCAGATCTCTGATGTTTTTTCTTTAGGTATATTTCCAAGCATATGTGATTTATTTGCTGACATATATTCATGTAAATATATATAAATATATGTAGATAAAATAATATAGCTGTCCCTCAATATCTGTAGGTGGGGGAATTGGTTCCAGGACCCCTGTGGATACAAAAATCCATGGACGCTCAAGTCCCTTATATAAAATGGTATGGTATTTGCATGTAACCTATGTAAATTCTTCTGTATACTTTAGATAATCTCTAGATTACTTATAATACCCGATACGATGCTATGTAAGTAGTTGTTATACTACATTGTTTTTATTTGTATTATTTTTTATGTTTTTTCTCAATGTTTTTGATCCACAGTTGGTTGAATCTGAGGGTCTATAATAGATAAATATATTGTATGTGTGTGTATGTGTATGTGTGTATAATATATATATATATCTGATTTGTTGAGGTGTGTATGTGTTCAGGCAGTGAAGTAATTGAGCTGTTTGTGGATTATTTCCCTTGGTTTGAAAACCTCTGACCTATTTGGGAGTATGTCTCAGAATATAAGCTCTCTGATCTCTTTATGGTTTTTGTTGCAAGATATCAGGTCTAAGATCTATTTCTGGCTCTTTTTCCTAGCATGTGAGGTCTCTGGCTTGATTATGGGTGTGTATTGCAGGATTGAAACCTCTGATTTGTTTATGGGTTTTATGTGAGGTCTCTGATCTGTTTGTGGCTATGTCTCAAGATGTCAGGCCAATATACTTATTCTGGGTATATATCCTGCAGGTGAGGTCTCTAGGCTGTTTGTAATTTCATGTTGCAGGATTCAAGGTCTGTGATCTCTTTCTGGTTGTGTTTCTTACATGAGGTCTGTGATCTGTTTGTTAGTGTATGTAACAGTATGTGAGTGTCTCTTTTGCATGTGTTTGTCAAGGATGTGAGGTCTAATTCAACATGTCCCAGATTGTAAGGTACCTAACCTGTTAGTGGGTTTATGTCTGAAAAGAATGTTTCTTTCTGCAATGTGTGTGTGTATGTCCCAGGTTTGGAGATTTGATCTGTTGGGAGTATATTTTGCAGCATGTGGGGCCCCTGATATCTTTTGGGTGTATATCCTATCATGTCAGGTCCATGATCTCTTTGAGTGTGTATGTCCCAGATGGTGAGTTCTCATATGTGTTTGCGAATTTAATTCCAAGTGATTGAAGACTCTGAGTATTTTTTGGTATATGTCCCAGAATGTGTCTCTGCTCTTTTTGGATGTCTGTTAGAGAGTGGGAGGCATCTGATCTATTTGGAAGTGTATGACTCAGGATGTGAAGTCTGTCAATTGTTTGTTTGTAGGTCTCCGGTGGCTAGATAATGGCACCCCAAAGATGTCTACTTCCTAATCCCTGAAACCTACGATTATGCTTATTTACATGGAAAAGGGGACTTTGCAGAGGTGACTTTGTGGAAGTTAAGCATCTTGAGATGGGGGAATTATCCTAGATTAACTGGGTGGGCCAAGTGTAATCACAAGTGTCCTTATATGAGGGAGGCATGAAGGCAAGAGTCAGAGAGAGCTATGTAATGATGGAAGTAGAGAAAAGATGATGGACAGCATATACAGAGATCAAAAAGAGCTAGAGATAGATGGATACAAGGAGAGACACAGATGGGGAGGAGGGAGAAAGGGTGCGGGAGAGAGAGAGGGAGAGAGAGGGAGAGAGAGAGAGAGACTCAAAAGTGAAACAGATCCTTGGCTTTGAGCCTTTGAGGAAGGGGCCATGAGCTCAGGAATGCAGACCGCCTACAGGAATTAGATTCTCCCCAAGGAAATCCAGAAAGAAGTCAGCTCTGCCAACACCTTGACTTTTACTCTGTAAGACTCCTTGTCAGAAATGTAAGATCATAAATAGTTTTTTTTTTTTTTTTTTTTTTTTGAAACAGAGTCTCACTCTGGCGCCCAGGTTAGAGTGCAGTGGTGCCATCTTGGCTCACTGCAACCTCTGCTTCCTGGGTTCAAGCAGTTCTCCTGTCTCAGCCTCCCAAGTAGCTGGGACTACAGGTGCTCGCCACCACTCTCAGCTAATTTTTGTATTTTTAGTAGAGACGGGGTTTTGCCATGTTGACCAGGCTGGTTTGAACTCCTGAGCTCAAGGGATCCATCTACTTCAGTCTCCCAAAGGGCTGGGATTACAGGCGTGAGATAATAAATTGGCATTGTTTTATGATAAAAAGCATTTACTGGTTTGTTTCTGCAGTAATAGAAAACCAGTTCAGTGTCTCAGGTTGTGCTGTCTCTATCTGGTTGTCAGGATGTGAACTCCATGATCTATTTGTGAGGGTGTGTATTTGATAGTGGAGGTTGCTGATTTCTGTGTAGGTCTCTGATCTGATGATCTATTTGGTGGTGTGTGTCCCAGAATTTGTGCTCTCAGCTTTTGTGGGGGAGTGTATGTTCTAGGATGAGACATCTCCTCCAATCTGATTTTGTGTACATGTGCCAGCGTATGAGTTATCTGATCTGTTGAGGTGGGTATGTCTAGGGTGTAAGGGATTCCAAGCTCTTTGTGAGTATTTTCCTTTTGCTTGAAATTCTTGCCCTATTTCTGGGTTTATGTCCCAGGATGTGAGACTCCCTCATTTGTCTGTCTCTGTGTCATGGTATGAAGCCGCTGGTATGTCTGTTAGTGAATGAAACAGCAAGGTCTCTCACCTCTTTTTTTTTTTTTCTTTGAGACGGAGTCTCACTCTGTCTCCCAGGCTGGAGTGCAATGGCGCAATCTTGGCTCACTGCAACTGCTGCCTCCCAGGTTCAAAGAATTCTCCTACCTCCGCCCCCCAAGTAGTTGGGATTACAGGCGTGCGCCGCCATGCCTGGCTAATTTTTGTATTTTTAGTAGAGACGGGGTTTTGGCATGGTGGCCAAGCTGATCTCGAACTCCTGACCTCAGGTGATCCTCCCACCTTGGTCTCCCAAAGTGCTGAGATTATAGGTATGAGTTACTGTGCCGCGCCTCTCACCTCTCTGAGAGAGTTCTCTCAGGAAGTGAGTTCTCTGATCTGATTCTGAATGCTTGGCCTAGGATATGAGGTCTTTGATCTGTTTGTGGGTATATATCCCTGGCATGAATTTTCTGAGCTGTTTTGCCAGTATTTGGAGGTACTTATGATAAGCATATAAGATTTCTGGTTTGTGTGCTGTTATTTATAGCAGAAGTCAGGTTTCTTATCTGTTGTTGTACATGTATCCACAATGTGAGGTTTCGGAGCACTCTGTGGGAGACCTCTGATCCCCTCAAGGGACAGCAGGTCTCTGTACTTCAGGAATATTCATGTTGCGGGATTAGAGGTCTCTGATGTGGTTTCTGGTTGTGTTTCTCAGATAGGTCTCTGATCCATTTATGTGTGTGTGTCATAGTATGTGAGTGTGTCATCTCTTCAGGGTGTTTGTAGAGGGTGAGTCCCATTCTCTTTGTGATTTTATGTCCAGTTTGTGAGGTTCCTGGCCTGTCTGTGGGTGTCTGTCAGTGAATGTCTTTTTTTTTTTTTTGGGGGGGTGCTCTTTGTGTCTGTGTCTCAGAGTCAGAGGTCTGGTCTCCTTGAGGGTGCTTGTCCCAGCATGTGGGGTCCCTGATCTCTTCGCTAGTGTATATCCCAGCATGTTAGGTTCTTGTTCTCTTTGAGAATGTGTCTGGCAGAGTGTGGTTCTCTTATGTCTTTGTGGGTTTAATCCCCAGGGTGTGAGGACTATGAGCATCATTTGGTGTATGCCCCAGAATGTGTGACTCTCTGATCTTTTTGGATTGATGTCCAAGAGTGGGAGTTCTCCGATCCCTTTGGAGGTCTATGACTCAGCTGTGGGATCTGTGAGCAGTTCATGGATGAAAGTCCCAGGATGTGAGGGTTCTCTTTGTGCATGTATGTTCTGTTTGTCAGATAATAGATCCCCAAATATGTCCTCATCTCTTTCCTGGAACTTGTTAATATGTTGTCTTATCTGGAAAGGGGGCTTTGCAAATATATATTAGTTAAGCATCCTGAGATGGGGACAGTTATCCTGGACAATCCAGGTGGGCCCACTCTCATCACAAGAGTCTTTATATGAGGAAGGTAGGACTTCAGGATCTGAGAAGACTGTGTGTGTCACATCAGAGAGGGCCATGTGATGATGGAAGTAGAGTCACAGAAGGCAATGTGATGACAGAAGCAGAGGTCAGAGAGAGAGATTTAAAGCCAAAACTCTTGAATCATCTGATCTCTTTGGAGTTATGCTACAAGATGTCATGTCTACTATCTGTTTCTGGGTGTGTTTTTCAGCACATGAAGTGTGACTGGATTATGGTTGTATACTGCGGGATTTGAAGTCTCTGATCTGTTTGGTTTTGTATGCTCCAGGATGTGAGATCACTGAGTCATTTGTCCATGCACGTTCCTGGAGTGGAGGTCTCTGATCAGTGTGGGTGCATGTCCAGGTTGTGAGGTCTCCAATCTTTTTGTCAGTGTATATCCCATGATGTGAGCTCTCCGATCTGTTTGCAGCTATATTCCCAAGATGTCAGTTATTGATATGTTTCTGGGTAGCAGGGTCTGTTCTGTATTATATTTATGGGTGTGACCTCCCCTAGATGTGAGGTCTCTGATTTATTTGTTTGTCATTTTATGTTCCAGGATGCAAGATTTGTGAATGGATTGTGGATGTGTTTTGCAGGATTTTATGTCTGTGATCTATTTGAGGTTGTGTGTTGTAGGATGTGAGGTTTCTGATCTTTTTCTGGGCAAATTTCCTAGCATATGAGGTCTGTGAACATTTTGTCAGTGTCCCAGGCTATGTTATCTCTGATCTCTTCACATGTATTGCCAAGCGTTTAATGTCTCTGATTTGTTTCTTGTTGTTTGTTCCAGGACATGAAACCCCAAACTGTCTGTGGATATGTGTCCCAGGGTGCATGGTCTCTGATCTGTTTCTGGGTTTGTATATCCCAGTGTTTGATTGCCTTTACTCTATTTGTGGATTTATTTCCCAGGATTTTTTAGTATATTTCCTAGGATGTGCATTTCTCTGGTCTTTCTCAGTGTATGTCCCATGGTGGGCAGTATCTGATCCCTTTGTGGATGTATGTCCCTTGGTTTATGATCTCTTATCATTTGCGGGTTTATATTTTAGGATGCGAAGTCTCTGTTGTGACTGTGGGTGTGTGTCCTAAGATGTAAATTCTCTGGCCTCTTTTTGGGTTTATGTTCCAGGATGAGAGGTCTTTCATCTAGCTCTATGTGTATTTCCAGCCTGCAAGGTCTATTATATATTTGTGGGTGTAAGTCCAAGGGTATGAATTCTCTGATCTCTTTGAGCTTCTGTGTCCCAGGATGTCAAGTCTTTGATTTGGTTATGGGTGTATGTCAAGATGTGAGCTCTCTGATCTCCTTGTGGTTGTATGTCTCAGGATATGAGGGTTCTGATCTGTTCTTGTATGTTTGTCAACAGTGTGTAATCTCTGACCTGTTTGTGGCTCTGTGTCCCAGGTTGTGAGGTTCTGACCTGTCTTCATTTCTTTGTCTCAGCATGCGAGATCTCTGAGGTGTTTTGGGTTTATGTCCCAGGATTTGATTAATGTGTGAGGTTCTTGATGTAGTCTTTATTTCCCACGGTGTGAGTGCTCTGATCTATTTATGGGTATATTTCCCAGCATGTGAAGTGTCTGGTATTTTTATGTGTATATGTCCCAGGGACTAAGGTCTGTGATCTGTTTATGGGTATAAGGCCCCAGATGTTAGTTCTCTGAAATATTTGTGGATATATATCTCAGCTTGTGTGGTTTTTGATCATTCTGTGAGCATGTCACAAGATATGAGGTCCCCATTCTTTTTGGGTGTGTGTTTCCTAGAATTTGAATTTTCCGAGCTCTGTGTGTGCGTGTGTATGTGTGTGTGTGTGTGTGTGTGTGTGTGTGCGCATGTCACAGGGTTGAGGTCCCTGTCTGTTGGTGTATGTCCATGATTTGAGGTCTCTGATCTCTTTTGGGTGTGTACGTCTCAAAATTTGAGGCCTCTGAATTAGTTGATGTTCTGCATCCAGCATATTAATTCTCTGAATTATATTTTGAGGTTTATACCCTAAGTCTCAGAAAGATTCTGAATCCTGAATTCGAGGGTTCTGCGCTTTTTCTGGTCTACATTCCAGGGGGGTGAGTTCACTGGGCTGTTTTGCAGGCTGTGTTTACATTGTGAGGTCTCTGAGCTGTTTGGTCACTGGTGTCCTAGGATACATGGTCCCTGAGCTCTTTTGGTTTCAAAATCCCTTGACCTATTTGGGATATATTTTCAGGTGTGAAGTCTCTATTCTTTTTCTGAGGGCTCAGTCCCAGAGTTTGATATATCTCATCATTAGGGGCTTGTTCCAGGGTTAAGGTGTCTGAGATTTTAATGGGTGTGTGTGCACCAGTGAATGAGTTTTCTGAGCTGTTTGAAGGTCTATAGGTGTGAAATTTCTTAACTCTGTGGTGGTCCCTGTGCAGACTATGAAGTCTCTGAACCATTTAGCAGTCTCTCTTTTCAGGTTTGAGGTGTCTGTACCCTTGTATGAGAATTCTGATGTATTTGAGTATCACCCCCAAACTGTTTGGAGCCAATGTCCCATTGAATGAGTTCTCTGTGATGCCGTGGGTTTTGTCCTAGGGTTGATTTTTCTGAGCAGTTTCAGGATCTGTTTCCAGAGTCTGATGTCTTTCTACTGATGTCTTTTTACTGTTTCAAGCCTCTGGAGTGCTTCACCCTCTGTGTCCCAAAGTGTCAGATCTCTGATCTCTGTATTCCTTGGTGTTGAGGTCCCTCAACTGTTATGTTTCCAAGAGTGAGACAGTTCCTTGTTGGGGGAGTCTCAGTCCCACAGTATGAGGTCTGTGACTTATTAGGGGTCTGGTTCTAGGATTTGGGGTCTCTGAGCAGTTTGGGGTTCTGTGATCAGTTTCTGACATCTCTCTAGTGTTTGGGGGTCTGTGCCCAGGTTGTATGTCACTGGGTTTGGGGGTCTATATCCTAGGGTGTAAAGTTTGTAAACTTTGAGCATTTTTGCATTGTCTGTCTGCTGTGTGAAGTCTCTGGCATGTTTGTGGGTTTACTTTTCAGGTCGTGAGGTTAACTCTTTGAGGGTTCGTGTCCTATAATGTGAGGTGCTTGAGCTGTGTGGGCAATACGTAGCCAGGATATGATGTCTCTGAACCGTTTTCATGTCTGTCTCCCAGGTTAGAAGTTCCGTGAGTCATTTGGGAGCCTGTGTCCACAAGGTTCCTAAGCCGTTTTGGGTCTGTGTTCCAGTTATGAAGTCTCTCCACTGTTTGTGGCCAACTTTGTACAAAGGTTTCAAAGCTGTTTGGTGATCTGTGTCCATGACTGTCAGCCATCTGAAATCTTTATGGATGAGGACAAAGGGCAAGTTCCATGAATGGTTGTGAGGTCTGAGTCCAGGGTGTGATGTTCCTGAAGCATTTAGAGATCTGTGTTTAGAGTGGGAAGACTCCGAACTGTTTGGGGGTCTGAGCCTAGGATATGAGGTTTCTAAGCTGTTTGGGGTCTGTGTCCAGGGCGTGTGATCCTAGTTCCTCAGGGTCTTTGACATAGGGTGTGAGGTCTTTAAGCTCTGGAGAGGGTTTTTGTCCACATTTTCAGGTCTGTGAGGCCTCTGAGCTGTTTGGGGATCTGTCTCGGTGTATAAAGGCTGTGAGCTATTTCAGGGAACTCTATGTCCAGTATATGACATCTCTGAACAGGAATCTGTGTTGAAGTTATGACTGCCTCTGAGTAGTTTTCAGGCCTGTGTTCCAGCATATGTGATTTTGGGGCTCTCTAACATTGTGTCTGAGGGTGTGAGGTCTCTGGACTGTTGGTCCATTTTTGTCCCAGTTTGTCAGTTCTCTGAGAAATTGGTGGGCCTTTATCCCTGATCATGAAGTCTCTGAGCTTCCCAGAGGTCTGTAATTAGATTTCCAGGTGTCTGAGCTCTTTGGGTGTGTGGGTTACCAAGCGTGAGGTTTGTGGTGTTTGGTATTGTCCGTTATCAATGGAATAGGAATATATTGATTCCTAGGCTGTCCTGGCTCTGAACTGTTGAGGGGTCTGTGTCAGAAGGCGTGAAGTCATGTTTGAACTGTAAACAGATTTGTTTCCCAGGTATGAGTCCTGTGAGCAGGGTCTGTTTCCAGGGTGTGAGATCTCTAAGCTCTTGTGATCTGCGTCAAAGACTTGAGTCTCTGAGTTGTTTGTGGCACTATATTTTATACGTAAGGTCTCTGGGATGTTTACTGGTCTGTTTTCTAGGGTGTCTCTGAGCGATCTGTGGGTTTCTATCAAAGGTATGACATTTCAGAACCATTTAAGGATCTGTTTTGAGTGCAAGGTATCTCTCGGGTGTTTGGGCAGTCTTGGTCCAGGGTGTGCCAGCTCAATTGTCTGGGGGTCTGTCCCAGGATATTAAGTCTCTGAGCAGTTTGGAAGTCAGTGATCAGGGTGTGGAGCCTCCAAATAGTTTGGGTAGTGACATCTCAAGTTGTAAGGTCTTTGAGATGGTTGTGCATCTCTGTATCGAAGTTCTCTGATGTGTTTGAGGTCTGAATCCCAGTATATGAGGCAGTATGTGAGATCTAAGAGGTGTTTAGGAGTCTGTGGCCCATAGTTTCAGTGAAGCCTGTGTTAATTGCGGTGTGTCCAGTTATGAGAGCTCTGAGATACAAGTAGGTGTGTATCCTAGGGTATGAGGTTTCTGAGAAGTTTGGGGTCAATATTCAGGGTATAAGGTCTGTAAGGCCTTATACCCTAGGTGTCCTGTGTATGTCCTAGGTGCCCTATGTATGAGGTCTCTGGGCTCTTTGGGATCCTGTCACTGCGTATGAGGTCTTTTGACATATTTGGGTATCTGTGTCACAGCATGTGAGGTCTCTGAGCAAAAACAAAGAGCACTGGCTCCCATTCAGTTTAGGGATGATGAAAACAAGTAAGTATATTTGAAATGTGGTCTTCGTTCTCCACTTTATATCCTGGCATCGTATAGGTGCTCAATAAATATTTGCAGAAAAAGCTTCCCCAGCACATACAAACTTTTCATTTTGAATGCAGGAGGCAGGTTTTGGGTTCAAACACTTTAAGAGCAGGGAAGGTCCAGCTAGAATTTTATCACATTTTAACATTTTCATTGAATGTATTTCTCTGGTTATTTTTGTTTGCTTATGGCAAGTGATTAGTTTTTCCATTTAGACAGCAGTGGATTTAGTTTTCTCCCTCCCTACTCTGCTCTACTCCTCCTACCATTGCCCCCCACTCCACTGCCCACCCAGTGTTGTATAGCCCCTGAGGCGTGGGCACTTGGTCAGGCAGGAGGCGGTAGGGTCTCAGCCAGACACTACCAGTCACGGCTGGTCACCACCAATCATGACTAGCCTAAGCTGGGCAAAGCTGATCACGGCCAGTCAAGGCCAGTAACCAGAAATCATGGCTGGTCAAAGCCAGTCATAGCCAGTCCAAAATAGTCAATTACAGTCACAGCTGGTCCAGGTTAGTCACAGCAGGGCAAGACCAGTTGAGGCTGGTCAAAACCAGTCCAGGCCAGTCCAAACCACTCCAGGCTGATCACAGCCAGTTTAAGCAGTCAGAACTGGTCATTGCCAGTCCTGGTTGGTCAAGACGGGTCGAGGCCTGTCATGGCTAGCTATCACCAGTTACAGCCAATCATGAAAAGTCAAAGTCGACCAACACAGGTTAAGATCAGTCAAGTCCAGTCAAAACCAGTTATGGCCAGTCTAAACCAGTCAATTTAAGTGCATTTTTTTTGAGACAGGGTCTGGCTCTGTCACCCATGCTGGAGTGCAGTGGTGAGATCTCTGCTCACTGCAGCCTCTGCCTCCCAGGCTCAAGTGATCTTCCCACCTCAGCCTCATGTGCCACCACACCCAGCCAATTTTTGTATTTTTAGCAGAGACAGGGTTTCACCACGTTGCACAGGCTGGTCTCGAACTTCCGAGCTCAAGCAGTCCACCCGCCTCAGCCTCCCAAAGTGCTGGGATTACAGATTTGAGCCACAACACCCAGTCTTAAATGCATTTTAAAGTTTAAGTATAAAGCAAACTTATTTTAGGTCAAGATGTTATATAGATGATGGTGTGATATGCTGTGGGGGCTGAAATTGTGAGGATTAGAGTCAAATGGCTGAGGTTTGAGGAACATGTTACTGGGCAAACCCAGCTTCCAGTCTCTATCCCCTCAACCCCCACCCACACAAGCACCTCACACTTTGGTTTATTCAGTTGATGGTTCATTTTATTGATGCCCACTCCAGGCTGCGTAGGGTTGAGGGGTGTACAAGAGGAGAACCAGATTCAGTCCATGCCTGGAGGTTAGTCTGGGGGGCCAGCGGGATGGACACATAGATAGACACATAGATCTGGCATCTGTTAGCAGGGCATACAGTCTCACATAGGAGCACTCTGGGCACAGGTAGTCAGGAAGGGCTTCCTAGAGAAGACCTCACAGGGGGTGGGGCAGCAAGGAGCGAGGCAGCCATCAGAACCTTTGCCTTTTGTACATTTGTAGGCAGGTGACTTTTGAGATCAGTGGACCCAGGGTGAGCGCAAAGGGCTGGGGTCTGGGGTTGGCAGGCAGCAAGGGCTTCCCTCTTGCCTCACCATCCCATAGTGGGGAAGCCATCTCCCCCATCCCCAATTCTTGGCCTGTACTTTGCCTTCTGCCACATGGGCCCTTTCCTGGGATCCACCTCTGTGGTTTTCAAGGCTTCCCTGAGACAATCCACGTGGACCAGGTGCTCTACCCCATGCCTGGCACCTCATCAGCACCCTATCAATGCACATTCTTGTCCTAAGTGCTATCTACGGACTATCTATATCTTGGTTCCAGCTCTGAGTGGTGTCAGCGGTCATGACACCCCAGGTTACTGCCCCCAGTACTTGCAGAGCTCCCAAGAGCCCCAGGTACCTTCTCTGTACTCTGTAAAGGCAGAGCTTGGTCCCAACCTACCTCCAGGGCTGGCCAGCTCTGCACTGTCTTCCTCTCACTGCTCAGTGGGCCATGGATACCCACTTCCCTTCCAGTGGCATGTGGGTACCCACTTCTTAGATATGCAACCCTGAAGAAGAGCCCCTACAGTTCTTAGGGCCAATACTAGCCAGCACTGTAAGCACGAGCAGAAATCAGCCTCAGCCCATAGCCCAGGGACCCCCTTTCTTTCACTAGTACAAAGTGTCTGTGGTCGGGGAACCAGCTTCATGTCAGGCTGGGCACTCTGGGCTCTGATGTCTGCCTGCCCTGGGGTTGCTTCCCCATACCTTTGGGGGAGTAGGGAGGAGGCCTGCAGCAGACCCCTCACGCTCCAGGCAGAAGCAGGTGCAAAACATATTCTGGGGCTGGGCTGGGACTCACCCCTTGGACCTCCTTAATAGGCCATGAATCCCGACAGTCTTGATGTTGAAAAGTTATTTCTGAAGGTGGGTGGGGGTTTGTAAGTGCAACCCACAGATGGGGCTGGGACAGGGAAAGGGAACTCCTGGAGTCAGTCCTCACCACAGCTGCAGCCCTGAACGTAAAGCAGATGGGAGCAGGTGGGGGCAGGTGGAGGCAGGCGAGGCCCTAGCAGTCATTCTCAACAGGAGGGTAGCGGTGGGGGAGGTGCGAGTAGCTTCAGGCCCTCTTGGTCAGTCTGGCCTCAGACTTCTAAGGGCTAGAAGAGGTATTTGCGGCAGGACTCAGTCCCACACTTGCATTCAATACGGACCCGCTTCTTAGGGGAGCCAGGGAGCCCAGCCAGGCCAAAGTTGGAGTCCATGCGGGTGCTTTCCATGTCCACGGGGTCCACTGTGGAGTCACAGCCAGGGAGGAGAGGAGGAAAGGAGGTAGGGAGGGAGGGGGAGAGGGAAGGAGGAAGGAAGGCAGGGAGGGAGGCAGGGGACTTGTTAGAAGGCCTGGATGAAGGGTCCCACTACCCTTTTTACCATGAGACCAAGGATCTTAGGGGCTGGAAGCAATTCTGGGATTTGAGTTGGGAGGAGATCTTGGGGTTGGTGGTTTGGGGTTGGGGCTAGGGCTAGGGCTCAGCACTGGAGGTTGTTCAGGCCAGGGGTTAAGGAATGCTGAGGGAGGCAGGGGGCCATCAGGGAACCAGGAGGGTCATTTTAGGTGGGGCGCAGGGGCAGGAATAGAGGGCCACCTGGGCATCCAGAGGTACATCTGAACTCCCCTTCCAATGACCTGCCCTTGAGAGTCTCAGAGGTGGCTAACTTATCAAGGAGGGGACTGGCTGGAGGCCACAAAGGTGTCCAGAGGCTTGGGATGAAGAAGGCCAAAGGGAGCTAGCAGTGGGGAGGGGCTGGGGGATGAGGCAAACTCAGTCAAGACTGGAGTCAGGAGTGTCTTAACTCTCCAGGAATCTTGGGAGAAGTTGGTATGAATGCCTCAGGGTTAGGGTTCAGGGTCTGGGCATGAGGGGACCCGAGGGGTAGGTAGAGGTCTAGGAGTCCGAATGGGAGACTGGGAGTCAGGAAGAGCATCTTAAAGCTCCTGCTACAGAATTTTCCTTGGTTCTCTGAGTGACTGGTGTGCCTTCGGGAGGGATCCTTGTGTCCCAAGTCACTGTGCGCCCCTGCCCCCGGTCCCTTGCCACCCCCACCTTGCATGTTGTAATCAAAGGTGAGCTCCTCGCCTGCCCGGATGGTTTTTGTGGCAAAGAAAGCGATGCGGGGCAGCCGCTCGTCAAGGTTGTCTATGAAGACGTTGTACACCTGCAGGTTGGGGTCACACTGGGCAAGAAAGAACAGTTGGGAGAGTGAGGAGGGGCCCCAGCCTGCCCCTCTCGACCCCCTGCCCGCCTGCCGGGGGTACCCACACTGTGGTTGACAAAGTGGGAGATGTTGCCGTAGTAGGCGGCATCCACGGTGTACACGTCCTCCACGTAGTCCAGGTCAAAGAGGTAGGTGGCGCCCTGGCGGTCGTAGATCTGGCCCCGCCGCTCCGCCTCCTCTGAGGTAATAATCTAGGGAAAAGGATTAGGGGAGGGTGAGGGGAGATTGGCTGCGAAGGCTCAGGAAAGCTGGCACTGCTCCTGACCCCTGAAGGACAGGGAGCAGGAGGCGCCCCTGCCTGTGGACACACGGGCAGCGACGCAGAGGGTCTGGGCCTCAGCTGGCCACTGCCCAGCCAGCCTCAGGCCTCTGGCTGGCAGGAGGAATCCCTGGCAGTGAGCGCAGGCTGGCCTGGCTGCAGGGCCCAACTGGGGCCAAGCAAGCACCTCCTGCTGCCACCCAGCAAGAGGTGCCCTAGAACCCCTGGAGCCTCCAGCACCCTGAGATGGAGCAGGAAGGTGGTCAGGAGAGATCAAAGCAAGGGCAAGAAAGCAACCCAGGGTGCCACGGGGAGAGACACTGACTGATCCAGGCAAGGGAGCCTGAGCCTGTACAGGACCCTGCAGGGAGGTCCAGGTCCAGAGAGCCAGAAAGAGGCTGAGAGGCCACGTACTTCAGAGACAGCAGCAAAGAGGGAGGAAAGATGAAGGGAGTGCATGGTGAGAGAAGCCCTCCCTCAGCCCAGGCCGCACAGTGCCAACTGTTGCTTCAGACAGCAGCAAGTGCCTCCTTCCCAGCTGTGTCCCTGTCTGTCCTAGGAAATGGGAAGCTTCGCCACCGTCCTAGCCCCAGCTTGTCCTTGCCTCCCAAATACTGTCACTGGACTCTCCACCCCACCCCAACAAATCTCTCCTCTCTGGCCCCACGGACCCTCTTTCCAGAGACCAGCAACGGCAGCTTCCTAACAATCCCCCAGTGTAACTGACCAGGCCCTTCCCTGGGCAGGGGTCCCACTGTACCTCAGCCAAGGACAGAGCACCACAGCACGTATGAGACACATGGGGACTGCCATTTACTTTGATTCTGCTTCCTGGCTTAGCAACTTGTCCTCTGTCCAAACAGTGGCCCTCCAGGCAGCCCCAGCACTCCCCTACCACTCCTCTTCTTCCTTCCCTTCCCTTCTCCAGAGATCCCTGTCAGGCCTCCATCCTTGCTTACCCTCATGTGGGCTGGTGACCATGTCCTTCCGACTTGGGAATCCATCTCCTTAGCTAGGATGGCCACACTGGTATCCTCCCTTGCTGTCCCCTCAAGCCTGTGCTCCATGCCAAAGGCTAACTAACAATGCCTTGAGGAAACCAAGATTTACCCCCCTTGGGCCACACTGCCCACTGCCCTGTGCTCCTGCTCGCTTCCTTGAGGAACGTGGCTCCCCTGCACCGTTTTTGTTTGTTTACTCATCCATTTGGTGGGTTTTTATTGAGGACTTCTTTGTGCCCAGTCCCAGCACACAGAGCTCATGGTCTGATCAGGGAAATACAGGGACGAGGCCCAGTCCCCATTCTCAGGGGTCACAGCTGGGTAGGGGTCACAGGAACCAGGATTGGTCCCTGCCCTCAAGGGGTCAAAGTCTGGTCACAGACAGATTCAGACAACCACAGTGTAAGATTGTGATCAGGAAACGTAGTGCTTAGGGTTTAAGAGGGAATAGCGAGGTGACAGAGTCTCTAAAGCAAGTTGCAGATCATAAAAGGGCTTTACCACCTGGTGGAAGACTGAGGACTCTCTCCTAAGGGCCACAACATGAGAGTGGAATATGTCAAGCTCAGTCTCCCTTCACCTCCTGAAGAACAGTCTTCCTTGTGGCATCAGCTCAAACAGATGGGACTTCTCTGGGCAACCTTCCAAGCTTACTGTTCCTCCCCTACCTCAAAAGCTGGCCACTTATCTGATTATAGCCCTGGGATCAAAGGTCACCCTCTCCCAGGCTCATGGGCCTAGTGGGTAGGGTATGAGCCATCTTTTTCACTGTAGCCCCCCCCTCAAGCCAGGGGGAGTGCCCACATCCTCCCTGGTCTCCATCTTCATGCCTGTTCTGCCACTACCTGCTCTCCCAGTCTCACCAGGAGTGAGTCATACTGCAGGCCCTCCAGGGCACACATGCTTCCTGGTTCCTTCTAGTCTTCTTTTAAGTCCCATTCTCTAATGATTGGTCAACCCTGAAAGCTTGGGAACTGATCGGCCAGTCTCTGCTCCCTAGCAGCTCTCCAGAATAATTGGAAAAGACAGATAGGCTATAAGCTGGCAGCTCCGAGTGGGTGCTGACGTGAATGGGAACTAGAAGACCTGGAGTCAGCTGCTGCTCTGCCCCCTCCTGGATATGGGATCCTGAGATCCTGAATGTTCTCTCTGTGCCTGTTTCCTCAGCCAAAAAAAAAAAAAAAAAAAAAGCTACAGCCTGGCAGGACACCAGTTTTAGACATTATTTGGGCCTTTATTTTTTTATTTTTTTTAAAGATGGGGTTTCACCGTGACGGCCAGGCTGGTCTTGAACTCCTGACCTCAGGTGATCCACCCACCTTGGCCTCCCAAAGTGCTAGGATTACAGGCGTGAGCCACCGCGCCCGGCCAAGCCTTTATTTTTTTTAATCCATTGTACTACTTCTGTGATTCTAAGCAAGTTACTCCACCTCTCTGGGCCTCAGTTTTGTCATCTGCAGAATGGGAATGACAGACAAAATCCCAACATGACAGGGGCTGTTGTAAAGATCCACACGATTTCATGGACATGAAAGGTGTTCCTGTTTCTGATAGGACAGTGAGCAATGTTAGGGGTGGTTATGAGGACCACTATAAACGTAAGGTACACCCTTATTTTATGTGCCCTTTACCAAGAAAGGAAAAACTGCTGTTAATTATAAATGATACACCATGATTTAATTAAATTAAGACATCTTCATTTCAGAGATGTTGAAGTAGGAAGAAGATGCATGTTTTAGAATGGATAGGACAGGATAGGAGAGGCTAGCATTGTCTCTTGGGTGAGGGTGAGAATGTTCTGCAGAAACGTGAAAGTTCTGATCCGATATGGGAGGCTGCAAAGGAGGGAAGGGCGGCTCCTGTGGAGGGAGCTCTTGGTACAGACTGTCAGTCCCTGTACCAGCTGAAGAAGGATAATAGATAGCATGGTGTGCAGACACAGGGAATAGGCCCTCAACTCCGTAACACCCTGGCAGCATCTGAGACAGCACTACAGAATCAAACAAAGTAGAACTGGTGCAATAAAATGTATCACTATTCACCTCGAGTAGGATAAATAAGGACTACAAATAGGACCCTATCCTGTCAGGCTGGGTCTTGTAACCACATAGGTTACAAAAAACTTGGTCTTTCAGACATTTTGGATTTGCTGAAGTTTGGACTGTGCTGGCTAAGGTTTATATCAAAGTTACTGTGTACTGAATATTGTTCAAGTGCTTGATACATAGTAACTCATTTAATTTTTGTAACAAGTATATGAGGTGAGTGCTATTATTGTTCCCATTTTGCAGATTAATAAATGGAGGCACAGAGGTTAAGTGACTGCTGATGAGTAGTGGAGCTGGAATTTAGCCTCGGGCAGTCAGGATCCAGAGTCCACCCTCCTAACCATCTGCTATGCTGTCTCTTCAGAGGGGGATGTGGAAAGATGACTTTGGCTCTTTCCAGAGGCCTGTGGCACCATCAGGAGGATCCACGGTTCTGAGGGTGCTGGAGGGCGGCCAGGAAACAGTGTAGCGAGAATGTGTGGAGAGCAGGAAGGGTGAGGACAGAGGTGACAGAATCCCTGGAAACCCTGATGTTTCCAGGGTAGAAGATGAAAGATACTAAGGAAGAGCATCCAGAAAAGTCTCAGGCCCAGGAGGCTCTGAGGCTGCCCGTGGGGTGTAGACTCTTCCTTCTTGATATCAGGACCCTGTATGGTAGACAGCGTTTCCTCCAGACACCAGTACAGTGAGGCTGAGATATTTCCTGCTCTGTGCAGCCTCTAGGATGGTGGACTCTTGGGGTCCTGTGGGGTCTGGACATGTCCTCCTCCAGACAGTTTGGGTTCCTTCAAACTCTGGACACTTCCTCCAGAGTGTCAGGACACTGAGGGCATAGACACTTCCCCTGACACTGTCAGGGCGCCTTAGGGTGTAGACTAGATCTCCAGGCTGTGTGGATCCCTGTAGGGTGAGGACACTTCTTTTTCCTGACTGTCATGACAGCGTGGGTGTGGACACTTCCTAAGGACCAGGTCCTCTGGAGTGTGGAGAGCACAAGCTCATCCTCCAGGTCACTGGAGTCACTGTGGGACATGGACTTCCTGCAGATTATCAGGACTCCCTCCCCATCCCACTATCAGGAGCCCTCATGGTGTGGACACCTCCACCCTCCTCCTTCCAGATGGCCAGGTCCTGTGGAATGTGGACATTTCCGCTAGCAGGCCAGCAGGGTTGTCTAGACAGGCTGTGGCTGTCTCCTCACTCAGACTATCAGGATTCTCTGTGGTGTAAATTGCTCTGCCCAAGATTGTCTCTGTCTCTCTGGGATGTGACACTCTCTACTTTATAGTTTCTCAGAGTAGGAGCCTCTCCTTGTTATCAGTATCAGTGCTACAGTGTGGACATCCTCAGATGAGTGTCCCTCAGGCCAGTTTCTGTCACTTTCCAACCATATCACACCCCTAAGGGACCTATGGAAATATATAGAGGTATCTGGGGTTATCACTATGACAGGGCACACTCACAGATTTAAATGGCCAATGTCTAGGATGCTAAATGTCCCCCAATGCATGAGACAGTTCTACATAACAAAGAATCGTCTCATCGCAAATGCCAACTGCATCCCATCTTAAGAGTGTGACATTTTTCTGTTGTAGATACTTGCTAGTTATCTACTTGCTAGTTATGGCTGTGCTTTAGCCTTGTGCAGCTGGACACGTGGCTAAAACACATCCCACTGCCTCCCTTGCATGGAGGTAAGGCCAGTGACTCAGTTCCATCCAGTGGAGCATGGGCAGAAGTGATGAGCACTACATCTAGGCCTGGCCCACAAGGATGGGCCCCTTCTATCCCCCACTTGGCCCGCCTGCCAGGCAATGCTGAGGATCTAGTGGTGACTCCGAGGCTTCAGGGCACAGCAAAGGCACAGAAGGGAAAAAGCCTAGGTGTCCCAGTTGCCGTGTGAAAGGATACCCACCCAAATACCCACAATGGACTGCTCCATGAGCAAGCAAACTTGGAATGTGCAAAGCCACTAAGATGAGGGGGTTGTTTTTACAATGGCTGGCTTACCTAATACACTCGGCCTTTCCCCAGTGTCCTGAAAGTCTAAAGGAGTTAGGCAACCTCTCTCCAAGGCCTGTCTCATCCTACTCCAGACTGCGTTCCTTCTGTGCAGACTGGTAAAACAATGCTCCTCAGGGAGACACTGCTTGGTGATAAGATGGGCCCTTATGAAATGAGAAGAGGAAGTGCTTTTCCAGGTGATGCAGCCCTATACCAGACCACATGGCCTGTTACAAGGAATGCTAAGGCTGCCTGGATCTCAGCTCCCACTTTTCTTCTTTGCTAAGTACCCTGATAAAGCCAACCCAGTGCAGAAGTATTTCAGTGTTCCTGTAACCACCAGCATAGCCATGCTAGTGTGTAACAGCTTAGAATACTAGCCTCCTGCCCGATGTCCCTATGACACTCAGATCAGTCTTCCAGGCTTTCCCATAGGGAAAGCAGGGAGTTTCAGGCACACAGTGAGGAGAACTAGGTGCACACTGTGAAGAGCTGCACACACACACCCGGTCCCGTCTCCCTACCTCTCCCACGTACTCCATGACGAAGCTGTTCTTGCGAATCTTCTCCAGAGTGCGGACGCCCCAGCCGCGCCCGTCATCTGTGCGGAAGATGCAGAGGTCATATCGAATGCCCTTCTGTACCACACGATTCGGGCAGTCATAGCCGCAGCGGCAGCGGGAGTTGCACTCGTAGATGGGCAGCCCAGCTCGAAGTCGCACCTGGCCCTGGTCATTGTAGGCAAACTTGTGCAGTGACGCCCCCGGGCAGCAGCCTCCGGTGGGTGCCCACAGACAGTCCTGGCACTCGCAGCCCACAGCCACCTGGTTGAGGGTGATGCCCTCACCAACACGGTACTCATTGATGTACACAAAGGCCCGCGGGGGGCCGTCCAGGTCCACCTCATTCTCTACGGTGATACGTCCCAGATGGCTGCGCTTGGCATTGAGCTCCTGCTCCCAGCGACGGAGCGCCCGCCTCTGCTTGGCCTTCTGCACCAGGTAGTTGGCCAAGCTTGGGTCCAGGTGCCGGGGGGTCTTTGACCGGTGGTGCCGCCGAAGCAGCTCTCTCTCTAAGTCCTTGTGGAACTGCTTGAGGATGCGCACACACTTGAGATTCTGCCGTGGCTCCCAGGTGCTCTCTGAGTCTGGATATCCGCGCCATTTCACCAGGTAATATTCCTGTTCCTGTTGGGGGTGGTTGGGGATGGGGTACCACAAGTGGTGAGATCCTTGGGCCAGCCTTCATGAAGCTTCCATCCCAAAGCTGATGGGTAACACCTACCTCATCCCACCCCTTTTCTGGAATGACTTCATGCGGTGGTTAAAAAGCATGGGCTTTAGAGTGAGGATTACTAGGTTCAAATCCTGCTGTCCCCCTTATTGTCCATCCAAACTGTTCCAACTTTTAATTAATCTCCCAAACCCACTCCCCTCCTTGGTCTTCCCCATCATCAGCTTCCTCCTAGCTGTTCGGACCCGAACTCCTGGAGTCATCCTTGTCTCCTCTTTTGCCCACACTCCCCACATCCACCCTCTGCACATCCTGTTAGCCCCACCTTCAAAATACGTCCAGTGACAAACCATCACTGCCACCATTGTGGCTCACCTGGACCCTGACAAGTCCTTGCTTGTTCTAGGCAGCTTACGTGTATTATTAACTGAGTTACTAATTGAATCTTCACAATTCAACATGAGGTAGATGCTACTAGTCATCCCCCTTTTACAATAAGGAAAATGAAGTACTGAGGGTTTGGGTAGGTAGCCTGAGTTAACACAACCAGGACTCGAACCCAAGCATGCTGACTCCAGTTTGTTCTAACCATCCTGCCACTCCCTCTTCTGGCAATTAACTGTCCCCATTTCACAGTTGTAAGGGGGATTAAATGAGTCTGAGAAGTGCCTGGCACACTGAAAGTGCTCAATAGCTGTTAGCTATCCACATTTCCACTCCAGGGCTCAGCATCTCAATCTTTGCAATTACTTTGTATTCCTAGGGAGATGGGAAGAGATTTACTTGGGAATTCATCCTGCTCCTGCCCCCATCAGAAAGCTGCTTAGTATCTTGTCTGTATCATAGGGATAAAAGGGTCTATTCATCCTATTTTTTCAGGGTCAGAGGAGAAAATTCCCTTTGGAAACAGATGTGGACAGTTGAGGACAAGAGAGCAGGACACTAACTTCCCTGTGACCTGTCCCCTCCCAGACCATGGTCACCCCAGACTCACGCGGATCTTCTTGTAATCGCACAGGTACTCGACTTCAAAGTCATAGAGGTTCCTCTTAGAGACACCGAGGGCAGGGCAGGAGAGCTTGGCCAGGCGGCACAGGTCCTGCAGCTGATTCCAAGAAGACTTGCAACACACACTACAGCCTGGATCAAGGGGCGCAAAAAGAACTATTACTGGGCAGCCTGACCAGGTCAGGAGTCAAAGGGGACCCCAAATCCTCCCTGGGACATCCCAAAGACTGCCTGAGTCAGGGAAATTTAATCCACATGCCTTCCCCAATGCTGAGACTGTTTTACAATAGAAATGTGCATTGAACCCTAATGCTCACTGCCCAAGGCTGCCCCTGGAACAGCAGACCTCTAGTGGGTTTGCAACATGAATTGTCCTAAAGGAATCTGTTCTCAGAGCTTCAAACTCCCTCTGTTATTCCTAAAACTGGCTGCAAACCTGCCTTGGGTTCAGGACCTGATCACCCTTCTCTCAACTTTGCAAAAGAAAGAGAACAACCCCCCATCTCAGTAGGATGCAATGCCCCGAGGAGGGGCGGATAGGGGGACAAGATTAAAACCTCCAGGACACCAGACAAAGGCGTAACTGGAAAGACTGGTCCTTAATCCTTTATCTCAAACTCCTGGGCCAGATGTGTTTTGGAATTCAAAGTTTTTTGAATTTTACAAGACTATTTCTAGGATATCCCTTATA
Source organism: Cacajao melanocephalus (assembly GCA_963573385.1). Lineage (NCBI taxonomy): Eukaryota > Metazoa > Chordata > Mammalia > Primates > Pitheciidae > Cacajao > Cacajao melanocephalus. Next base: position 18,691 of record CAUYLG010071774.1, on the reverse strand, counting down.
TCACCTAACACCCCCAGCCTGGCCAGGGGACATCAAGCTATAATCAAATGCATTAATCATCCTGCAGCAAAACTATGAATTTCCCACATTAAATAGGAGAAAAAAAGATGTAAAATAGCCTCACAGAATAGTTCCACTTTATAATCTACTTTTGCCATAAATGGTGCCAAATTTAAGAAAAGGATTTCAGTTTTCAGGGCTTTTTAGATTTTGTAATTATGAGCAAGAGATTGTGGAATGATAGTACATTACAGGAAGGCTCCTTAAATGATCAATCTGGGTGCCTTAAATCCACAAGGTATGTTTTTTCATGCTGCATTTTGACTTTCTGTCTCATCCATCTTTCTGTAAAAAGTAAAGCTCGTCCAAAGGGTTATGGTCTGAATTTATATGCAAAGCAGTACAGGTTAGTGACATTGATTCTTTTAAATATACCTGGTATATTTCTGGGGCTGCCAAAATTTTGTAAGACACACGAACTTTAAAAAACAGATTTCTTTCTGATTCAAGGCACATTCTTAATCAATGTGCTTTAGAAGCCATTTTATTAAATCATGTCTCAAAATATTCCAAGGGCAGTCAGTCTTCATCCTATTTCATCTTTTTAAAATGTTTAATATTTTCTGCCTCCCACTGCGAAAATCACACTTAAACTCTAGATATCAACCTAAAAACGTACAGAAGCTTTTCAAAATTATTTCGTGTGCAAGCCCTACCGCCCCCTACTTAGACAAGACCAAGTGGAGACTGAGCCCGCATGTGCCCACGCTTTCCTCTCCCTACAGCCTCTCCTCGCAAACCCCTTCCTTCACTTGCATTTGAAACCCCACTCAAGTGATCCCAACTAACACCTCCAGCTGCTGGCTCCGAAAATGGCCACAGGTGGACTCTCCTACCCCTCAGAGGTTCCACGACTTGTGAAACCCATCCTCCCTGCGGCTTTCGTCACACAGAGGAGCCCCCCACCATACGGAGTCACCCCTCTTTCCCTACACATGGGGGAGCCCAGCTCTCTTATTGGGAAGGCCCCATTACCCTCTTCTGGGGGAATCCTCTATTCCAAACCCTTCCCCCATCACGCTGAGAGGAGATACGCTCCCCCTGAAGAGTTCTCTGTCCCCGCACTCTGAAGGGGGGGTCTGTCCCCCTTCTCTTCCCTCCCCTTCCGGCGTCTCGCGTGGACACCGAATGGGTAACGGTCACCAGGGGCCGATTTTCCCGCGCGCGGGCGCGCCTCCCAGACAAGCCCCCGCGCGTGCGCGCGCCGGTCCGGTTGCGATCTGCGGCGCGCGCCCCCCTCCCGCGTCCCCACTTAGCCCCGGACCCGCCGCGTTCAGAGGCGCGCGCCCCCTCCCCTGAGCCCCGCCCAGCCCCGTGCACCAGGCCCGTGCTCCCTGAGCCCCATCCTTTCCGCGCTGAGCTTCCGGCTCCCGGCGCCGGGGCCTCGGATGCCGGGGCCCCGAGCCGGCGACGCCACCCCTCCAGCCCACCCGGCCCGGCCAGCGGGCCCGTGCCTCTGCTTCCACTGCTTCACCTTTTAAATTTTCCGCCATCTTTCCCCACGGCTAACGACATTCGGGCCTAGCCGGCCTCGCGAGAAGATAGCTCGCGCGGGCGTGGCCGGGAACGCGCAGCCTATTGGCCGCGGCTCGCAGCTCGCAGCACCCGCGCGGACCAACCGGAGAGCCGTGACCGAACCCCTCCCCGCCGCCCGGCTCGGTCCCGGAGGCGGGTGCTCGCCGCGCTTTCCCAGAGTGCGTCTGGGCGGCAGCGGCAGCGGCAGCGACAGTAACAAGTTGCCCCAGGCCCTGCCCGTGCGCCGGTCTGTCTGTCACACTGCTAGCCAATCACGTTGTCAGCCAGTCACAGTGGCTCCTCAGTTCTGTCATACCCCTTGTTATCACCGTCAGTCAGCTCGTCATCACACTTTAACTCCAAGCTGGCCAGGGCTCCCAGGTGGACTAGCGCCACATCCAAGCGCTCAGGCAGTCGCCCCAGACAAGTGCGTAGTCAGATCTCCGGCCCCCATCTACACTGCCGGGCAGTCAACGCCTGCTTCCATTTGTGCCCTCCGGCCAGTCTGCAACTCCCTGGAGGCAGGCAGCACTGTTAGCCAACCAGCCTTGTCATTCCCTAAGACCGTCCTGTCCTCATGTTGTCAGCAGATCAATTAGTCCTCCACCCACCGTAGCCCTGGGACCAGCTGCAATTCTCCCTGGGGAAATCCTCTCATAAACTGCAGCATCCAGCCATGCCCCCAGGCGGGCTGTGATTAAGGTCGGGACAAGCTGTCATTGTCATCATCTAATACAGCCCTGTCGGGCAGTCACTATCAATTGGTCACGTCTTTCCAGTCAGATTATTTCTCATTCACACCACGATCAGTCACAACACCCAGCTAGGCTCTCCAAGCAAATAGTCACAGCAACTAGAGGTACGATTAAGCCTCCACACCACCTGTCAGCAGTGGGTCAGCCAGTCTGTCATTTCTCAGGCGATGCATCCCGACCATTGGTCAATCAGTCTCCTCTGATGCGTTGAAGCTGAGATTCTGTCAGGGCAGACAGTCCATAACCATGTACAGCCATCGAGTGAGACAGCTACGTGCGTTTTGCTGCTGGCCAGCTGGCCTGTGACTCGTTCAATCCGCCCCTCATCACATTGTCAGTCATTCTCGAGCAGCATCCAACTGACCGTACCGTCTGTCAGGTGACCAGTCAGTCAGAGCACCCAGCCAGGTCCTCCAGCATGCTGTGATTCGAGCACTGTGGACAGTCGATCACTAGATACAGTTGCCTAGCAAGCAGCCACAGAGCCTGTTGATCAGTCGGCCTGGAATTTCCCCAGGTGGCCCTCCTTTACACAGTGTCAGACAGTATAACATCCAGACATAGCCCCAGGCCAGCTATGATTCCTGACAATAGTCATTCACAACATCCGGCCAGCCAGGCAGGCAGTAGCACCACAGGTCATCAGGCAGCCTGCAAGGTCCTCAGGAGGCTGCCTGTCTTTTCCACTGTCAAGCCACCAGCCCCAGCTAGTCCTAGGTAGGCTGTCATTCAGTTAGATATTCAGGAAACTGTGCTATCGCTTCCTTAAATTGTCCCCTCTCCCTGTCACTCCCCGAGTTCCATGGTCAACCAAATGATTGTACAGTTAACCAAACAGATATTCTGTCTGCCTGCCAGTCCAGCTGTGAGATCACTGGAGAAGTGAATGGCTGGTCTGAGGTTCCATCAGCCCCAGCTTGCCCTGAGTGGGACAGACAGAAGCATCCCCTTCTCCAGAAGAGTCAGATACTGGTCCTCACATACCCCCCCCACCCCACCCCGCCGTCTCCTCAGGCAGCAGGGCTCTCCCACTCCCAGGTGTTCAGGAGACCTGTCCAACCCACAAGAGTGATTTAAGACAGGACCTCTGTCTAGATCTGAGGGGAAGATAAAGGGGTCTGTGGCCAGTGGTGCCCCCAAACACTATAACGTAGTGGGCAAAAGCCTGGATTCTGGAGCCTGACTACCTGGACTCACATCGAGGCTCTGCCATTTACTAAATTACGTGACCTTTGGCAGTTTCTTAAACTGGTCTGCAAAACCTTGAGTAAGTGGTCTTGGGGTGGGTGTCTCCCGCTCATTTGAAAAGTGAATCGTTCTGGACTAGCCCTTTTTCAGGAGACCTCAAAAGTTAAGAGGCCATCCTATTGCTACCATGTCCCACTCCCAGCCATTTGTCTGTTCATTCAGCATTAATTTAATGACTACTGCATATACTGCCTTGCCCAATGCTGGGGCCAGTATAAGGTTTTTATTCATTACAAGCTTCACAGGTTTGACCTATTGTAATGTAAACCTCATATTGGAGTGTAACACACATACAGAAGAGTACACAGACCAGGGTGAACACTTTAATGAGTTTACACAAGCCAGCTTACATGTGGAACCAGAACGCAGGCTGAGAAACCATTTAGCCAGGTCTGAGAAGCACTTAATTTTTTTGTATAAATCTATTGGGTACAAGTATAATTTTTTTTTTTGAGACAGTCTTGCTCTGTCGCCCAAGCTGGAGTGCAATGGTGTGATCTCGGCTCACTGCAACCTCCACCTCCCCGGTTCAAGTGATTCTCGTATCTCAGACTCCTGAATAGCTGAGATTACAGGCGTGCACCACTATGCCTGGCTAATTTTTGTATTTTTAGTAGAGATGGGGTTTCACCATGTTGGCCAGGCTGATCTCAAACTCCTGGCCTCCAGTGATCCACCCGCCTTGGTCTCCCAAAGTGCTGGGATTATAACTGTGAGCCACCATGCCGGGCCACAAGTGTAATTTTGTTACACGGATACACTGTGCAGTGGTGAAATCAAGGATTTTACCGTGTCCATCATCTGAATAATGTACATTGGTCTTCCAAAGTGCTAGGATTAAAGGCATGAGGCGCAGCGCCCTGCCACAAGTGTAATTTTGTTACATGGATACATTGTGTAGTGGTGAAGTCAGGCATTTTACTGTATCCATCATCTGAATAATGTACATTGGCCTTCCAGAGTGCTGGGATTGCAGGCATCAGCCACAGTGCCCTGCCACAAATGTAATTTTGTAACACGGATACATTGTTTAGTGGTGAAGTCAGGTGTTTTACTGTATCCATAGCCTAAATAATGCACATTATAATCATTAAGTAATTTCTCATCATCTACTTCCTTCTCACCTCGCTACCCTTCTAAGTCTCTGTTGTTTATGATTCCACGTGCTATGTCCATGTGTACACATTATTTAGCTCCCACTTACAAGTGAAAAGATTCAGTATTTGTCTGTTTCTGAGTTGTTTTGCTTAAATTAATGGCCTTCAGTTCCATCCATGTTGCTGCAAAAGACATGATTTTATTCCTTTTTTTTTCTTGCTTTTTCTCTCCCTGTTTTGTTTTCTAAGGAAGCAGTCTCTGAGACTACACACAGCAACGTCACCTGTCCCCGGAGCCGGGGGCACCCTGGCTGGACAGACAGGAGAGAATACCCCGGTTCCTGCATACGCAGTTGCCAGCCACGGTGCTCTCTGCAGGGGTGAAGCAGGAGGGTGGGTGGAGGCACAAGCCTGTCCTCAGCTGGAAGGGCAGGGCGTGGACAGGGACGGTGGGCAGGTCACCAGTGGGACGTGGGGAGCTTGGCCACTGTCACACGATGGTGCGCGCGTATGGGTGTGCTGGGCTGCTTCAGCCGCAGGGTTTTACACAACCAGCTGGCAAAATCCACTTCTTCCACCTCGGACAGCTAGATGAAGTCGTGGTTCTTCGGCATCTTCAGGTCCGCCCACTCCCCTGGGTTCTTGGTGGGGCATTTATTGACAAAATCCTGGAAGTCCAGGGTGAACACAATGTTGGGCAGCTTAGGAGGCGGCTCGTTCACAATATAGTCTAGCAGTTCGAAGATGGCCATGGCGGGCTGGCTGTCCATCCCATGACCTCTGATGGGGCGCCTGGGGGGGTCTCAGCCGAGGCGAGATGCTCTCCTCCTGCCCCATTGACCACAGGCCAGCCTTGGTGTCGGGTGGGGTGGATGGGGTACCTTCCAAAGGCCAGATCCACCAGGGACAGGCCCATGCTCCAGATGTCCTGCTGCACGGAGTAATGCATGCACTGCAACTTCTCCACAGCCATGTAGGAGCACGTGCCCACGAAGGAGCTGGCTATGGAGTCGACGAGCTGCCCGCTCACCCCTAAGTCGCACAGCTTGATCTCCCCTCTGGAGTTCACCAGGATGCTGGAGGGTTTCACATCTTGTGCATAATTCTGGTGCTTCTCTCAGAGGTACCCCAAGCCCCAGAGGACCACAGTGATGAGTTTCCCCAGGATCTCCTTGGGAATCCTCTTGGCCTCTTTCAGCACCTGGTCCAGGGAGCCACCATCCATGTGCTCCATGCAGATGCTGATCTCCCCGTCTTTGTAGAAGGCCCCGTAGAAGCCCATGATGTACGGTGAGTTGCACTCGATCAGGACCTGCAGCTCGCAGATGATCTGGTTCCAGATGGCCGGCTTGATCTCAAGGTAGATCAGCTTCCTGGCCATGATGAGCCCCGAGGGTCTGTGCTGGACTTTGGTGACCACCCTGCTGTTGCCCATGCCTAGCTCTGAGATCCTTCTGAAGTAATCGTCTTTGAGTTCGCCAACCTTGGCTTTCTGGGTGAGGAAGGCTTCCAGCCTCTTCTGCTGCTCATCAAGTTGCAGCTCCTCCAGCCTCTTCTGCAGGTCCACCAGGTTTGCCTCGGAGGCACCCTCGCTGGTGGGGAACGGGCCCTTGGTGATGGCAGGGTTGATGGTGAGCACCTGCAGCACCGGCTTCCTCCAAGCCAGCATGGCGGTTCTGCCTGCCAGCAGCGGCAGCGCCTCTAGCCTAGCCGGGGCCCATAGGGGTCAGGCCGGGAGCGGGTGGCGCCTAGGCAAGCAAGCCAGGGGCTGCGGCCGTGACCTAGGCGGGCGTTGGGGCTGCTGAGGGTGGGCGGTGCTGCAGGCGGGGCCGAGGGTAGCCGAGGGGCACCGGGGCTGAGGCGTGGGAGCCCCCGCCTCCGCCGCCGCTGTTATCGTTGCCGCCGCCGAGGCCTGAGCGAGGCTCACCCCGCAGAGGGAGTCCGAGAGGCTAGGGGAGGGGAGGCCACCGATTTTATTTTTTTTTATGGCCGAATAGTTTTCCATTGTGTGTTTGTATCTCATATATATATATATATATATATATATATATATATATATTTTTTTTTTTTTTTTTTGAGACGGAGTCTCACTCCGACGCCAGGCTGGAGTGCAGTGGCGCGATCTCGGCTCACTGCAACCTCTGCCTCCCGGGTTCAAGCGATTCTTCTGCCTCAGCCTCCCAAGTAGCTGGGATCACAGGTGCACGCCACCATGCCCAGCTAATTTTTATATTTTTAGTAGAGACAGGGTTTCACCATGTTGGCCAGGATGGTCTGGATCTCTTGACCTCGTGATCTGCCTGCCTTGGCCTCCCAAAGTGCTGGGATTACAGGCGTGAGCCACTGTACCCAGCTGAGGTATGCATTATTTTTATCCTCACTTTAAGGACGGAGGAAACTGAGGCCCAGAGGTCAAGCAGCTTGCTCACAGTCCGTTCTTTTACCCCAAGTCTGGGCCTGCTCTGGCCAGCCTCTTGGGGGTTCAGGGCTTGTTTGATGAAGGTCTTTTCCAGGACAAAGCCTGCCAGAGGAGCCCCACAGAACGCTAGATTTCTAAGGTTTCTGTGGGGGACTGGGAGTAGGGAGAAATTATACTGATGGATCCTTCCTAGACTCAGTGCCCTTCTGGGGACCTGGTCAGGTGGGGTGAGGAGTGGTGTGGGAGATAAATAATAATGAATTCAAGAAAACCTGAGACTCCCTCCTTTTCTAGCTTGGGGGAGTTCCCCCTTCAACCTAGAAATTTTTCCATTGCTCTTGCAGATAGAAGCAGCCTGCCCTCTCTAGAGTCTCCCTCATCTTTATCTTCCTCCCCTCTATCTTTCTCCTTTTCTCCTCCTCTAAAGGCAGGATGTCTGGGATCTCGAATTCGCCAGATTTCAGGAATCAGGAGGGGCAGGGAGCTCAATTCTAGGCTTTGATGTGCCACAGTTTCTAATTATGCCCTTGGAAATAGCTGTAAACACCAAGGATAGTTTTGAGTTACTCCCTTGTTTCTGGGAGAGCAAGTCCTGGAGGAGGCAGAGAGGTGACTCAGTGGGATCCCAGTTGGAAATCAGTTACTTCCATTGTATAGATGAGGAAACCAAAGCTTGGAGGTGATGCGTCTTTCCCGGGTTCTAGAGCAGATCTGTCTGATTATTAAGTCTTTGCCTCTTCCATTGCAATTGGCCAGTGTCTGATTTGTACTGGGAACTGGGCAGAACCAAATTTTAAAAATGAAAGGGGGCTGCTGCTCATCAAGATCCTGGTGTGTGAGTTGTTATGGGGATGGAAAATGGGGAGGTGTGGTCATTGAGTGTGCTCTTGATCTAGTATTGTATTGATTGACTTTTTCTTTTTTTTTTGAGACAGAGTCTCGCTCTGTTGCCCAGGCTGGAGTACAGTGGCACGATCTCAGCTCACTGCAACCTCCGCCTCCCATGTTCAAGCAAGTCTCCTGCTTCAGCTTCTACTAGTAGCTAGGATTACAGGCATGCACCACTATGCCTGGCTAATTCTTGTATTTTTTAATAGAGATGGGGTTTCATCATGTTGGCCAGGCTGGTCTCGAACTCCTGGCCTCAGGTGATCCGTCTGTTTTGGCCTCCCAAAGTGCTGGGATTATAGGCATGAACCACTGTGCCTGGCCGATTTAATGATTTTTTAAAAAAATAATTAAATGCATGACATCTGGCCTCATGTCAAGCCTTTTCTCACCTCAGGGCCTTTGCACTGGCTGCTCCCTCTGCCTGGAACCCTTTTTCCCCAAATATTCACTTGGCCGACATTTCTGTTTCTTTAGGTACAGCACCACCATCACCTCCTCCAGGTCACTTTTCCTGACTTCTCCATCTGCATATTGTTTCCTCTGTATCTCTGCCTTAGCACTCCACAGTATTTATCATGATCTGCAGTTATCTTTTATTTCTATTTGATTTCTTGTTTCTTCTCTGTCTCCTCCCCTAGAATGTGGATTTCACCCCATAAGGGCAGGAATTTTTGTCTGTTTTCTTCCACTGCTTGATCCCTAGCCCCTAAAATAGTACCTGGCAATAAATGTTTGTTGAAAGACACAGGGGCAGAAGGAAACAAAGAAATACAGGCTAAATGACTGAGGGAATAAATGAGTGAATGAATATATACATGTAAGACTAAATAAATAAAATGGGATAAATGAATAAAAGGGACTTTGGGGGAAAGAGACCCACATTTGGAATGTAAACAGACTGAGAATTATAGAGAGACAAAAAGACAATTCTTTTATTTTTGTTTAAAATCCTTGAGTGAAGAGAACTGAGAATTTTTTTTATAAAAGGGGCCTTGGGATTGCTAGGGTGAGTGTGAGGACCAGGCAGGGATAACAGCATTGGAGGGGATGATGGGGAAGAAATGAGGGTTGAGGGCTTGGAAGAGAAGAGTGGAGGGTGGGCACAGAGCAGGTAGAAGGGGAGCCATTTCCTACAGGTAGGAGCGCAGGGCAGCAAGCAGCTCAGCCACTCAGTCATCCCATTCATCATCTTCATCTTCATCGCCAGCTTGGTCCTCCCCTTCATCTGGAGGGAAAGAGAAAGATGCCCTGGGAGGTTGGTGGGGGACTTCATAGGGCCTGGGAGGTGAGGACTTGACCCTGGGGGGCTGAGGTCTCCTGCTAGAAGAGGGTAAGTTAGAGTTTCCATTTGGGACAAGAGAGGAATTATAGTTAGGGTCTGAGTTCTAGTTGGAGTTGGAGTTTATGCTGTCAAAAATGTGGTTAGTCCAGATGTTGTCAAATAAAGGGTTAATGTTAACCTATTTATTGGGGTGAATTTAAATATTATTAGCAAAGGCAGGATAATTTATTATTGCTTCTTGTCTGGTTAATGCTAATATTTTTGACACATAATGAGGTTAATGACAATAACATTATCAAAATTAGCTGGGCGTAGTGGCACGCCTGTAGTCCCAGCTACTCAGGAGGCTGAGGCAGGAGAATAGCTTGAACCCAGGAGGCAGAGGCTGCAGTGAGCCAAGATCGCGCCACTGCACTCCAGCCTGGGTGACAGAGCAAGAGTCTGTCTCAAAAAAAAAAAAAATCATCCTATAATATTGTCATATAATAGATTCACCTTAATCTTGTGGACACACTTTGTGGTTAATGTTGTTAATATTAATGTCAAGGTTGGAGTTAATAGTATTATTATCATATAGTAGGTTGAGATTAATATTATCATCATATAATGGATTAGTGACAGTATTGCTGACACATTAAGAGAGTAATAGTAACATTATTATAAAAAGATTAGGTTAACAGTCCCAGCACTCAGAGAGGCTGAGGTGGGCAGATCACCTGAGTCCAGGAGTTGCAGAGCAACCTGAGCAACATAGAGCTCATCACTACCAAAAAAGCACCAAAAATTAGCTGGGTATGGTGGCCCATGCCTGTAGTCCCAGCTACTCTGGGAGCTGAGGCAGGAGGATCGCTTGAGCCTGGGAGGTTGGGGCTGCAGTGAGCCATGATTGCACCACTGTACTCCAGCCTGGGACACAGAACAAGACCCTGTCTCAAAAAATTTAAGAAAAAAGATTACATCATAAGATTATTATCTCATAATGAATTAATATAAATCTGTTGACACATGGAATTAAAGTTAATATTATTGTCAACAATGGTGTTCTTCATAATATTGTCATCACATAGTGGGTTAATGTTGTTTCTTTTTTTGAGATAAGATCTCTGTCACCCAGGCTGGAATGCAGTGGCACAATCATGGATCACTGCCGCCTTGACCTCCCAGGCTCAAGCAATCCTCCCACCTCAGTCTCTCAAGTAGCTGGGACCACAGGTACTCGCCACTATGCCCAACTACTTTTTTTAAATTCTAGTTTTTGTGGAGACGAGGTCTCACTATATTGCCCAGGCTGGTCTCAAACTCCTGTGCTCAAGGGATCCTTCTGCCTTGGCGTCCCAAAGTTCCTGGATTACAGGCATGAGCTACCGCGCCTGGCCAGCTGTTGTTACTGAACATATGGGAATAACCTTAATATTGTGGACACACCCTGGCATTAATGTTAATATTATTGTCAAAGTTGGAGTTAATTATATTATTGTCACATAATGACTTAATGTTAACATTGTCAAAAAAGAGACTGACACAAGATTCATGTTAATGCTGTCAACAGATGGGGCTAATGTCAGTATTGGTGGTGACTGCTGGGATTGTTTTGAGGCCAGTGCTAGCCCTGGGAGCCAGATTTGAGGCCCTGGCAGGATCAGCTCACCGGAGGAGTGGATGGCTCTGCTTCTCTTCTGCATCACGTGCATCAGGGCCCCCACCAGTCCCTCTGAGCTCTGAGGTGGTGGCTGCAGTGCTGAGCTCTCTGGGGTACCAGGGGTCTGCAGCAGGCAGGGGTCAGCACAGAGGGCTCAGGGCCTGGGAAAGGATCATTTCTCCCTGCCCCTCCATCATTTTCCCTTCCACACACTCCAGTCCGCTTCAAGGCTCCCCATCAACTTTTCTTTTTCTTTTTTTTTAGAGATGGGGTCTCGCTATATTGCCCAGGCTGGAGTGCAGTGGCTATTCACAGACACGATCCCACTACTGATCAGCACAGGAGTTTTGACTTGCTCCATTTCTGACCTGGGCTGGTTCACCCCTCCTAGGCAACCTGGTGGTCTCCCACTCCCGGTAGGTCACCATATTGATGCTGAACTTAGTGCAGACACCTGATCAGCATAGCGCACTACAGCTCAGAACTCCTCGGCTCAAGTGATCCTCCCACCTCAGCCTCCCAAGTAGCTGGGACTACAGGCACACACCACTGTACCTGGCAACTTTTCAACCCTATCGCTGAATCCCCAAGGCCTGGCACTCTCCTCAGTCCCCCAGTATCCTGACTTGCAAGGGACACCCCAGAGTCCCAGACCCCCAATCCTCCATCCTGCCTGTCCTCACCTTGTTCAGCTGAATTCCCTGCCGGATTTGATCCAAAAGTGCTCCCCGACCCCCACCAGGGGCCAGGCCCCCACCAGGCACCAGAGCAGGAGGGAGTGGGGGAGGGGCTGGTCCATCCCCGGAGCTGGGCGGTGGTGGTGGTGGTGGCGGTGGCGGTGGCATGGGTGGCCCACCAGCTCCAGGGGGTGGAGGGGGCGGCAGTCCAGAACGTCCAGTGGCTGGAGGAGGTGGTGGTGGAGGGCCCCCTCGGCCTGGGAGTGGGGGTCCCCGGGGTGCTGGTGGGGGTGGGGCAACCCCCAAAGGTACAGGGGGCAGTGGACCAGAACGACCCTTGTTACCCCCTACAATAGGGGGCCTGGGGGGCTGGTTCCCTCCTCGAGATGGCGGTGGGGGTGGTGGAAGCGGCTCTGTGGAGGGGGGAATAACACATAGCTGTAACTCTCATTGATACCTTCTGAGCCTCAGTTTTGCTCATTTTAAAAATGGGTACCCCCACTGACCAACTCCTGATTTAAGCGGTATAGGTGCTCCCATAAGGATGGAGTGACTTAGTGAATCTCTTAGCTATGAGCTGCTAGGGCTGGAGAAGGAGGAATATAGAAGCAGGGGCTCACCCTGGCGCCTCATCTCCTGCCGCACAGCCTCCAGCCCACCCTGGTCCTCAATGAAGTCATAGATAAGTTTAGAGGTCTCGGCATCAGTGAGCTGGGCCTCGCTGATTCCTGCCCTGGAGAACAGACTCCGCAGATCTGGGTCAAGGTTGTTCACCTGCCCAGGAGGAAAAAGGCCAGGGGCGGGAGTAGAGGAATAAGGTGAGGAGAAAATCAACACGAATTTTCATTGGGTCCATCCCAGCGAGGGATCTGAGAGGGGGTGGGAAGGGCAGAGTCTAGGGTTGGGGTTTCAGCAGTGGTCTGTGGAAGGGTGGGTAGAAGTTTAGTGGAGTCCAAGAGACTCTGAAGTTACTCACATCAAATCCATTCTGGGGGTCCCACCCCACGTGGCTGACATGCCTGAAAGAGGTGAAGAGACTCCAGTGAATCCCCACTGCCCTTCCTTCCCTCCCTTTGTAGTGAAGCCCTCTTGCCCTCTCCTGCCCAGAAAGACTCTGAGGGAACAGAATTAACAAATGAGACTGAATGAGTGAATGAGTATGAGCAGGAGTTATGGAATTAGAAGAGATCCATAGTTTGTGGTGCCAATCCATCCATCCCTCTTTCCTCATCTATTCACCCGTGCATTTGTCCACCTATTCATTCACATTAATCAGTTGGACCACTGATCTGCCCATACATCTGTTTCTGCAACTATCTGCCCACATATGTCTGTTCACCCATTTGTCCACCAATCTGTCCTCACATACACTTGTCCATCCACCTACCCATGTGCCCACCTTTCCATCCATCCATTCACTCATTTTTCTACCCATGCAGGCACACACTTCTGTTCACTTATCCACTGGACTGTCAATTCATCCACATATCTGTCCACCTGTCCATCCCCATCCACCTTGTCTGTGAACCAGTCAGCCTGCATATCAATCTGTCCACACACTCATCCATTCACCCATCCATCTACTCATCCATCTCCCATCAACCCATCAACCCATCTCCATTCATTCTTCAACCTATTCATTCATCCATCCACCCATCCACTCAGCCACCTACCCACCAGCCCACCTCATCCATCATCTATTCATCCATTCATCCACCTGCCCACCCATCATCTCCCCTAACAGCCCACTCAGAGTGGGCCCAGGGTGAGGCAAGTGAGGTGCCTGGGTTGCAAAATTTAAGTGAGTCACTCATTCTGAGTCAGGAATTACAGTTGCATGCTCCTGAGAGTGAATACCTCCTTAAATTTTTGACACTTAGTGCCTTATTTACCTTTCCCTAGACCCAGGCCTGCACCTACCCATCCATCTACTCATTTACCCACCCAGTCACCCAGCCATCTGCCCATCCTTCCATCCACTCAGCTGTCCACTTGTTTATGTGCCCCTCTGCCCCCAGGAATCTGTGGGCCCACTGGGGAGTGATTCTCACTTGAATCCACTGGGTGCACCAATATCAGCTTTGCTTATCTTCTTCTTCCCTGAGCGTTTCTTATCAGCTGGGCCAGGTACAGGTGCTGGGAGTCCACGGTATCGTGAACTCGTGATGTCAGGGTTCTGGATGTCTACTGTCGCCAGCCCCAGGGACAGCGGACCAGCAGGGGGGCCTGTGGGGAAAATAGGGTGATTGGCCCATTGACCCACTTACCATCCAACCAAAGCATAGGGGCAAGAAACAGAAGCCTTGGGGAAATCTGTGTGTGTGTTGGATGGTCATGGAGGGAGTGGGTGAAAGGTTCAAGTAGGGTCTGTAGAGAAGTGGGTGGATCCGGCAAACCATTCATACATTCACTGATTGATTCATTTTTTTCATTCCCTCATAGTTTATCATTCACTGGCTCACTGACTAATGAATTTGTTAAAATTTTCATTTATTTATTTATTTATTCATCATGCTTTCTTCACTGACTGAAATTTGTCATGTATTCATTTACTCACTGTTCATTCATTCACTCATTCACTAATTTGCTCAGTCATCCATACACCTTTTCATTCATTTATCCACATACCCATTCACCTATGCATCTACCTATCTACTTAGACTTTCAACCTCCCATCAATTCATCCCTCCACTCAGCCATCTGCCACCAATCCACCCACCCATCCATCGATCCACACATCCATGCACCCACTCGTCCATCCACATAGCCATCCATTCACTCACGCACCCATCCAACTGCTCATTCCTCCATCCACTCTTCCACCTACCCACCCATCCATCCAGAGACACAGGGAAGAATCAGCACGCACCTCCTTGGTCTCCACCTGGGTGTGGGGGCAGGGGTGGGAGCCCTCCTCTTCTCTCTGGGAAGATGGGATGTGTCAAGCGCTATCACAACCCTGCCACAGGTTCTTGGGCTAGCCACTTATTACCCCTACTTGTACTAGAGGACTCACCTTCATTGGCTGGTGGTGGTGGTGGGGGTAGCTGGTGTCTGTCTGTGGATAGACAGATGGATTGGGAGCCAGAACCATGAGAGGGGACTTTTCTAGTTCCCCATACTTGCACTCACCTCTGCCCAATTTCCTTTCCTCCCCTGCAGCCTCCTCACCTCCACTTTGCCTCTGATTCCTTTTTTGTATCTTCTCCTGCACCAGGGCCTGGAAGGCCTGGGCCTCGCCCTCGTCTGCAAAGTTCAGCCCCGCTTGGCAGTCCTGCACATACCTTGGGGTCAGCCACCTCCCAGTTCCCGCGCAGTTTCCCATCTCCTCTCCACACCCCAAGTGAGGCTCAAGGGCTGTTTGGTCACTTACATCTCCAGTGAAGGTGTGGAAGAAGGGGGTGGGGGTGGAGTAGACAAGCTGTGAGTACAGCTCCTGTTCCCAGAGCAGCCGACCAGCCTGGAGAGGTGTAGGGTGGGAGACACAGTGGCACTGAGGCAAGCTGGGGGCGGCAGGCCTTTGTTAGCTAGGCAGGGAGCAAGGTATCTGGATTTGGGGGTCTCATAGTCTGGTTTGGAGATTTTCAGCCCAGTACCAGAGAGCTGGGGAATCTAACGGTGTGGATGTGGGAGGTTGGGGTACAATCTAGGAGTCAGACACTTTTGTGAGAGGTTTGAATTTGGGGTTCAGGGCCCTAGATGTGGGACTTGGGGGCTTGAATTTCATAATTTAGGACTCTAGTCTTAGGAAGTTGAGGCTCATTCATAGACTCAATCTGTGCCCTCCCCTGCCACCCCAGCCCCAATTAATGACAGGTAGGATTCTGGTATTTGGGAGTTAGAGTTGAGATTTGAAGTTCAGACACATAGACTTGGGAGTTTTGTGGGGAGTCCAACTAAAGTAAGTGCAATTTGGGGTTTGTGGAGAAGAGTCATGGGTTAGGAGTTTGGTCAATATTTGACAGCCTTGGGATCTTGAAGTTATGCTGAGTCCATCTTTATGGGGTTAGAAGGATGAATTTGGGGCTTAAACCTAGAAAGTTCAGGTTGGGGGATTGTGGGAAAGACTTTTTGCTTAAGAACTACCTTGGCATTTTAGTGTTCAGGAATTTTAATATGGGAATTCTGGGGTCTGTGCTGTGGATTTAAAAGGACAGATTTGGAGTTCAAGGATCAATGGAATATTCAAGTTTGGGGTTTGGGGAACAGATTTATGACTTAGGAGCTTGGCAAACATCTGGGGTTCAAGAGTTTTGATGAAGGATTCCTGGGATGCAAAATGTTGAGTTTAGAATAGATTTGAGGTTCAGGTACAAATACAGTGCTCATTTCTTGGAATTTGTGGGAAAGATTAGGCTTAGGCAGTATACTAATAATTGGGGGCTTTAGAGATTTTGATATGGAGGCTGGGGCCAGTCATTGCAGACTTAGAAAGGCAAGCGACAGTCTGCCATCTGGATGAGTCTTTTGTTCTGGGGCGCAGGGATTCATTGATCAGGTCTGAGGTCTTGGGGGTATGGACACAGATGGACACAGATCTGGGTTTGCGGGTTGAGAACTGGCTTGCAAGTCCAGTAGGGGGGTGGGAGTCACCTGAAGGCCGTAAAGGCGGATGAAGTAGGACTTCTTGGGGTTATCCTTCACGAAGCACACAGCCCCACAATGCTCCTTGGTCCAGTGCTCAGCTCCAGGGGGCAGCGCCAGGTACAGCTGAACAACTGCGGTGGCCAGCGTCTGGAAGGGGAAAGCAGGGGTCAGTGGAGTCTGGTCAGGTGTAGCCACAGGGTCTTGGAGCCAGATCTGGTCCTTCCTGCCTCATGACAGTCATGGGCCCGAGGGAAGAACTGCATGCAGCCAGACGGAAGGCAAGTAGACATTGGGTTCTTCCTGGGAAGGATGGCTGATGACAGGAGATTCTAGGAGAGGAGATGATGGAGAGGGAAAGGAGGAGCGGGAGGAGGGGAAGAAAGAGAAGGCAGAGAGGAAGAGGAAGAAACAGTGGGGACGGGGCGGGGGCAGGAGATCCCCAGCTCACCAAGCATTTTCGTCCAAGCATCTCAAAGAGTCGCTGGTTCTCGTGGTCCTGGAGGAGGGTGGAGGGTATGTTCTGCTGAACCACTGGTGCTCCTCGGCCCCCGGGCCTTCCTCCCATTGGGCCCCCACTCATGGTGCTTTCTGTCCTTTTCTTCTCCAGTGAGGCTCTGGGTGCAGGGTAAGAAGAGGAACTTCCGCAGTGAGCAGCAAGGGAACAGGAAGTGCAAAAACCCACAAGGGACAAGCGAAACAAGTACTCCAGGGGCCCCTTGGTGGGTCTGGCCTCCTCCTCGTTAGGCCAAGCTTGGGCCCTCTGCCATCAGATTGGAACCCTCTTCCACTTAACTGCTTAGACCTATCTTTTGGATCAGCTTGGGTCCTCCTCCTCCGTCTTTCTTACTCTCTGGGGCCCATCTCCCTCTGACTGGCTCAGACTCTCCTCCCTCTGGCAGGCAGTGACAGCTTAGCCATTGGCAGCACATCTGTGTACAGAGCTCCCTATGGCAAAGAGTAGCCACAGGTCTCGGTGGCTCCTTCCTAAAGCACCCAGGTAGCCTGAGGCTGAGGCTCGAGGCCCCTAGTCCTGAAGGGTTACTACACTAAAATTTTTCCTTTTGGCCAGGCGTGGTGGCTCACGCCTGTAATCCCAACACTTTGGGAGGCCGAGGCGAGCAGATCACTTGAGGTCAGGAGTTCAAGACCATCCTGGGCAACATGGTGAAACCCCATCTTTACTAAAAAGTACAAAAATTAGGCCGGGCGCGGTGGCTCACGCCTGTAATCCTAGCACTTTGGGAGGCCAAGGCAGGCGGATCGTCTGAGCTCAGGAGTTCAAGACCGACTTGGGCAACACGGTGAAACCCCATCTCTACTAAAATACAGAACGTTAGCCGGGTGTGGCGGCGTGCGCCTGTAGTCCCAGATACTCGGGAGGCTGAGGCAGGAGAATTGCTTGAACCCGGGAGGGTGAGGCTGCAGTGAGCTGAGATCATGCCACTGCACTCCAGCCTGGGCGACAGAGCAAGACTCTGTCTAAAAATAAATAAATAAATAATAAAAAATACAAAAATTAGGCCGGGTACAGTGGCTCACACCACTGTGAAATTTGGGAGGCTGAAATGGTGGATCACCTGAGGTCAGGAGTTCAAGACCAGCCTGGCCAACATGGTGAAACCCCATCTCTAAAAAAATAAAAGAAAAAGAAAAAAAAATACAAAAATTAGCCAGGCATGGTGGCACACACCTATAGTCCTAGCTACTTAGGAGGCTGAGGCAGGAGAATCACTTGAACCTGGGAGGCAGAGGTTCCAGTGAGCTGAGATCAAACCACTGCATGCCATCCTGGATGATGACAGAGCAAGACTCCGTCTCAAAAACAACAACAAAAAAACCCTTTTCCTTTTAATTACAGAGCGAGCCCTTGTGATCCACCCCTATCCTGAGTGCCCAGACACCGCCAATTACGCATATGCCTCTGGTTCACTCCCCCATCCCTTACCCTTGCCTCTCCACAGCTTCCAAATTACTTTCTGCTCATCATCCCTTTTTTAAAGAAAGGAACTTTATATCATGTATGAATGCCTTAATAACATCTTGTTTAGTTTTCATTGCTCTTGAAGTTTGTAAAAGCACATAATCTTCAAAGGCTTGCTTTCTCCCCACTGGACATCCTAGTTTAATCTTAACACTTGTATAGCCCTTAACGTGTGTGCCAGGCACTGTTCTGAACCCTTTTCCTGGAGTGCGAGCCAGGCAGGCCAAGAGTGAGTGCATGTTCTGGGGACTTGAAGCTCTCAAGCATAGGGACAGCAGTTTTGGGGAGCTGAGCAGGTCTGGGGTGTGACTGACATTCCTAGGTACCTGAAGGAGGAACGGCACATCTCCAGGTGGGACCTGCAGCCCTTCCTGGAAACTTCCATGGCTCCCCACACGTGCAGGTTCAAAGCCTCTCTCCTGAACCTAGGTTCAGAGTCCCTTCTGCAGTGGCAGTTCCAGCCTCCCTCCCGTGTCCCCACTCACAGCTAAGCTTCGGGCCTAGAGCACCTCCAACCTGCTGATCAGGGCAAGCCCCGAT